>MU776021.1:52569-151841 GCA_026770625.1 Nicotiana glauca | reverse complement strand
TTCCAACGGTTTAATTTCATCTAACAATATAGGTTAAATTAGTTATAGGATAATTAGTTTCCTTATTGACAATATTGTTTATCAATTCCGTATTTTATTTGTACTTTCAATTTTAGTAATATTCCTTTTCGTTAACATTTGTCTCAAGCTATTAACTAATAAATGATGGCCTTTTCAAGTATGTAATTAATCAGGATTTTTCTCTTCTTTCATTTTAAAGACGAAAAAAAATATAGTCGCTTTAGATTTAGCCTTTTAAAATAAATGAGGTATGCCTCGCCAAAATAAAACGTACAAGCGGCGGGGCCCTCAATTTATGTAATAACTACTTAGATTTCGGGAGAGACCTTTTAGTGAATATTTCACGGCCTTCCAAAAAGGTAACTACGCGTTAGTCTCTTTAGGCGCGTACTTTAAATAACAATATTTTCTTAAACTCGGGTGCATATTTATGTGACCCAAATCCAAATCTCAACGGAGTCAAAATGTGTCAAAACCACGTGTGCATTGGTGCAACGTGGTTCGAGATACATTTTCATAATGTTGCAATTCTTTATTAAAATAATAATAATAGTAATAATAATAAAAGCGGTAGAGAGTTTTAAACTTGCATATAAGTTTGTATTTGTAAAAATCAGATAATTTAGCCAAATATGACAATTGAGCGACTGTGCTAGAACCACGGAACTCGGGAATGCCTAACACCTTCTCCCGGGTTAACAGAATTCTTTATCCGGATTTCTGGTTCGTAGATTGTAATACGGAGTCAACTGTTTCCTTGATTTGGGATTCAAACCGGTGACTTGGGACACCATTAATCTCTCAAGTGGCGACTCCATTTTCTCAATAATTAAATTCCATTTCAATTGTCCTTTAATTAGAAAAACTCCCTTTATCACACCCTTCGCGGGGTGCGGTAGCGCAAAAAGGAGATGTGACAGTCCCCTCCGTTGTTGTTTATAATTTTCGGCATTTTTAGAGACTATCGCAAGTTTACTATTTTTACTTACATTATATATATATATATATACTCGACCGGTTGTTTTGATTATCTTAGCTCTGATTCCCCTATTTGATACTTTATATATGTGTATGTTGATAACTAATTTTTCCCTATATGTTTTCAATATGCAAAATAACTTCCAAATAGCACATATATGCATACATAAGCATGTCGAAGTGTTTTAACTATTTTTTCATAAATTTTAAAGGTTTAAATTGATTTATTTTCCCCTTTTTATCCATAAAATTCATAATAAATATTTCCAAGATGATTATCTTGAGAATTCTTCAATTGAATTTATATATTTATGCCAAAATATGGCTAAGGTAATTTTTATATATTTTTATAATTTTATTTAGTATTTTTAAAAGCTAAAATACACTTAATTGCAATATTAGCTCTTTTAAGGTTTAATCATGTTTTTATACGCATAAAATTTGATCCTATATATTTAAATTATTAATTATGTACTGTAAATCACTTTAGCAGTTCATTTATTTTTCCAGAAACTATTTACTATTTTTTTAAATTAAAGGAGAAAAACTGACTATTTAAATAACAACCCATTTGTATTTCAATTGTCGCCTAAATCAAACCCCAATTTTCCAGCCCAATTTCTAATTAAAACCCGACCCTGACCCAATTAAATCCTACCCAAAACTGGATCCCCACCTATCCCATTTAATCTGGGCCGTTGATCATTCAGATCAACGGCCACCATTCCACCTGCCTAAAATAAACCCAAACGACCCATTAACCTAGTTCATTTCCACCAACCCGCCGTCCTCGAATCCCTTTCCTCTCCAATTCTCTCTTCAACCTCACTCAAACCCTAGCCGCCGCCACCCAAACTAACCCTAATCCCCTTCAATCCTCACCCAATCCATGGACACTCATGGCTGTTCAAGACGTGTACTCGTCTCTTACATCTCCTGGTGGCCCGTTTTTGTAATTTCGCGGAAAGATCTCAAAGATATCTAGTCAAGTCCTTTCTCAACTTTTATCCATGGTCCTTTTCTGGCCATCCATGGCCGTTCGAGTCAGATCGATGTCTTTTCCGGCTAGATTGGTAACTTCTCAAAGTTTTCTCACTTTTATTGGGTTCTCTGAAATGCTAACTTTAAAGACTTCCCGATTTTTTTCAGATCTGTCTTAGATCTGTGTATGTTATGAATCTCTTGGTGTTGTTCTAAAAGGTTTCTCCAATTTTTTTCAAAGTGACTCTTCATCATCAACAATTAGGGTTTTCTTAACCTCTTTTAAAATATCTCTTCTACGATTTTCAGTGTTGTTTTATGATATTACTATGTTTAAATGATTTATTTATGTTTTTATTCTACCTCATTCATCATGTTAAAAACCTAAGTATCTTTGGTTTTATCCGGGATTCTGAAACTATCTTCTTGTATGTATGCCTGTTTCGATTGAGTTCTTCAAGGTTAAACCCTTTCCTTTGTTTGTCTTGAATGATTCTGAGTTCTTACTGCTTTTTAACTCATGCTTGTTAAAACCCTAATTTCCTAAAACTTTTCTCGCTTATTACTGTGAGTTTTTAAATACTATCTTTACTCGTTTATGTGTGTTAGTCTGATTTCCTTTACCTGTTACTATGTGTTAGACTGGCTTCTTCACTTTGGTTCTATGTGTTAGCCCTGACTACTTGACTTTGTTGATTACCATGCTCCGAGTAGTCCCTAGCCTACTCACGTCACTTCTATATGTTTGTGTTCATCTAATTGCTTATTTTTGTCAATATGTTTGACCCTGCATGTCTGATACGTCTGTTCATTCTTTTCTATTTATATGCTGGATTGCAGAATCATGATTCCTTCTTGATTGATCTTAATTTCCTCAAGTTACGATTGATTGCAAAGGTTTTCTTATAAACCCCTAATTTTACTCGTTTGATTAAGTTGATTGATTCCCATTCCTTTATTTGCTGTGATGTTTCACCCCCGCTGAATCCTTTCCCCAAATGAAGTATATTATGTACTTAGACTCTATTGTATACTCTATATTCTTACTAACCCTTATATGGTCAGAAATCAATCTTTATCAAATTGATTTTCTTTGCTTAATTATCCATGTTAGTATCCGCTAAGTAGTAATTCCCTAATTAAAGGGAAATAGTTGTATTAATGGGATTCTATATTTGTGTTAAAGCTTTACTTGTTACCTTATGTTCTACTCGTTTTTAAAGCTCTAAATACCCTACCCTCTCTTCTATAAACACACGAATAACTGAGTTAAAAAACACACACTTGCACGTTGAAACTCTCTTTCTTTCTCTACTACTTGTGCTACTGCTTTATCTAGCCGGTTGAAAGCCAAGGCTAGACTTTGAAATTCTGATTGCTTTACTTTTCTTTTCCTGCACTTTGTTTCTTCAACTGGTATGTCCCTAGTTTAAATTCTGAAACTCAAACCTATTTGTTCCCTTGTTGTCGACACCTGTCTCTTTCTGCACTGACTTAATGGCTCATGTTGTTGCACTTTTGTTTACTGCTTTACTCTACATGCTTAAAATTCTGCCCATTTTTCTTCAAATGTAATTAGTATGTTTACTTGTTCCTTCTTATGTCCCTCAACTAGCATGTTTTCTAATGTCCTTGATTCATGACTAATTATATGTTTCTGTTTTGGGTCCTCTATGTCCCCAGCCCCTACTCCCCTATTTGTAACTGCTGAACATGTACTCCTCCCTGTACTTGTTTTGTGGTTTTGATGCTCCTATCCCTTGCTCCCTTTCAAAACTCTTTTGTTGTTCTACAAACTTACTTCAAACATACTGTTTTGAAAAACTATTTCAAGCACTCTCACATGCACTCTTAGATCATTAGGTTCTGCCCCTCTTGTGTGAGCCTTTCTTTGGGACCCCTGAGCTCCCTCTAAACCAGGACACATAAGGGCTGGCCCTTCCATACTGCACCTACTCTTGGTTATGCAATCTGGGTGTGAGAACTACCCAGGATCCTTTAAGGTCCTTAGGAAACTTTCACACACCTATGTATGAAGGAAAGCTTTGGAATAATATTGGCATTTGAGGTGGTTTATTACGTAACTAAGAGAGGAAGTCAGAATCAGGCTTTATAGTTGTAACTTCTTATTTTTCATTTCTGTTTATATAATTAAATCACATGATCTGTAATAATTTATAAACAAGTACTGGGGTGGCTAGTGAAAAAGGATAGGAGAATATGCATGCTCTAATAGTTAAGGGTAGATAATATGTTATTAGGTTTATATTCCTAAATTACGCAATAGAAGCCATGCTTAGGGTTCATGTATGCATTTAGCAATCCTGTTGAACATGTAATCCTCCCTGTACTTGTTTTGTGGTTTTGTTGATCCTATCCCTTGCTCCCTTTCAAAACTCTTTTGCTGTTCTACGAACTTATTTCAAACATACTGTTTTGAAAAACTATTTCAAGCACTCTTACATGCACTATTAGATCATTAGGTTCTGCCCCTCTTGTGTGAGCCTTTCTTTGAGACCCCTGAGCTCCCTCTGAACCAGGACACATAAGGGCTGGCCCTTCCACACTGCACCTACTCTTGGTTATATAATCTGGGTGTAAGCACTACCCGGGATCCTTTGAGGTCCTTAGGTAACTTTGACACACCTAGGTATGAAGGAAAGCTTTGGAATAATATTGACATTTGAGGTGGTTTATTACATCACTCAGAGAGAAAGTCAGAATCAGGCTTCCTATAGTTGTAACTTCTTATTTTTCATTTCTGTTTATCATTAAATCACATGGTTTGTAATAATTTATAAATAAGTACTGGGGTGGCTAGTGAAAAGGGATGGGAGAATATGCATGCTATAATGGCTAAGGGTAGAAAACATGTTATTAGTATTATATTCCTAAATTGCGCAATAGAAGCCATGCTTAGGGTTCATGTATGCATTTAGCAATCCTGCTCTTAGGAAATTCTGCAATCCTGCCATATACATTTAGAAATCCTGCTCTAGGAATTCTGCATCATGGGCCTTATACATGCATAATAGATACCATGTTTTAGGATCTTGTTTGCATTTTTATTAACGCATATTTAATTACTGATTCATGAAAAGGTAGTAAAGTAATAATTCTCACATTGTGATGCTTCTGAATAAAATTGGTGACGATCTCTGCAACTAGAGCAGCATGTTTTAGTCAAGGGATGGTCTCCAAACTATTCTTAATAACTTGGGATAACTACCGCATATTGATTTATGCCTAGGCAAGCCTTAGGTAATAACTTTAATAAAACTGGAACTGCCTTTGTTTAATTATGAACTGTTAAAATCAGTCGGCAAACCTGATTCGGACTTCTTTTCTGATTCATGTGATAAATCTCGTTATGATGTTATCACTCAAACACCCTGCTTTAGGATTTTAAATTCAAACCTTAATTGTGTATAAGTCATGCTCTCTATGTGCATTATTTGGTGAGGTATATTTGAAATTTCTATTCATTTTCTATGTTTTCCACCTTTAAATGCAGTCCTACCTATTTTGTATGTCGCCTTAGTATTTTGCCATTAAACCTGAGGGTCTACCTAGAACCTACTTCTTATAGTATAAGATTCCTAACCTTCAAGACTATTAGGAAGGGACGGGTAACAACATGCAATAAGAATCGAGACCAACCCTCGCTTTAGTCACCTTCACGGGTGGGAAATGGTAGATATGGATATGATGAACAGTGCGCTAATGCCACGCGTAGCCCCTTTCTAAGGAGTGATTACTAGGCATTGTACTGATGTGATCCATATTACAAACAAACATATGAACCTTCACATAAGCATGCTTAGATTATAACTCTTTTCAAAACCTTTCTTTTATTAATCGTTTTTCAAACGCTTGTGTAGTTTAACCTAAATCCCGTGCTATGTGAGCCTTACTTATCTACTCGCTAATTGCAAAAATTCACAAAAAGAAAAAACGGTCTGGCCGGAAACCACACTAGTGGATTATGAGGGGTACCTAAAACCTTCCCTTTAGGATAATTTTAAGCACTTACCCTAGCTCTGGTTATCAAACGTAGATGTACATAAACCTTGTAGGTGCCTTAACACACCTTAAAAATCGTTAGGTGGCGACTCTTCAAAATAAAATACCCTATTCCCAAAAGGAAATAAGTCATTACACCTCCATGAATGTCGAAACCCGGACTCCTCTCAACGGAGGAAAAAAGGGGGCGCTACAACATCACGACTCTGCTAAGGATTTTTTATGCTTTTACCATTTCAGATTGTTCTTAAGAATTTGTACCCCACTTTATGTGCAATTACTTGTTTAATTTCTTTAAAGCATTTAATTTCTTTTTCAAAAGCAAAACTGACATATCTTTCTTGTTCCCTTCCTTTATTGCTGCTTTAAATTATAAAAACTGTTGTATTTATTATTTTCTCAACATGCAACTACATGTCAACATGCTTTAATTATTTTATAATCATGCTCAACATCATATTCCACTCGTACCGAACAAATACTATATCAACGCTTGATTAGTGGTTTCGCTCTTCCTATATCATTACCCCCAAAATTCGGAAAGGCATATATGCGGTAAAACCTGTCGATTACCAGTGCAATCGACAGTTTTGTGCCTTCCCCCTTGAGTTTTCCGCTCAAGGGTTCCCATCTAAAATCCCATAGAAACCTTACTCTGTTAAAATTGTGCGTGCATCATGGTCAAACCTAGCCGGGTCAGTTATGTTGTCCACATAATGATCCTTTAAGATAGCCTTGTCCAAAGTCCACTAGGTTTCCCTAAAACCCAAGCTGACACCATCACGTTTAGTGCATTTATTTGGAGAATTAAATGCTTCATGCTAATTGTTGATATTAAATAGTCGAGTCTGGTGGGGGTAAGGGCCTAACCTCATTTGTCTTGCAGAAATATGAGGCAAGAAGTCCCCAGGTTCGGCATGGTCACTAACATCCACCCAAGATTGCTAAGCTGGTGGAGAGATTTACATTCTAGTGACCTAATCTTCATCAAAAAATATCTGTTCAAATTATAAAAGGTTCATGTTCTGCTTTGGGGACATCGAGATGACACCTCTACTAGAGGAGATAAGAGGACTCGCCGGTCTAGTATGGGAAACTCCGCGTCTGCTAATGCCCGAGAACTGCATAGGCAGGGGTTTCCTTAAAATGGCGGGTTTGAAGAAGAATGCAGAATTGACATGCCGAAAAGAATCATACATCCCTTTTGACTACCACTATGAAAGGTACGGTCACAACAAATCCTACCGTACCTACCCTGATGAGTTTGACATCACTTCCTTGGGACACATCCATCGTAGGGTTTTCATTTTTATGTTTTGCTTCCTGGGTCTGATCGTATTTCCGATGAAGCAAGGGAGAATTCATATTAGGCTGGCTATGG
Organism: Nicotiana glauca; assembly: GCA_026770625.1. Taxonomy (NCBI): domain Eukaryota; kingdom Viridiplantae; phylum Streptophyta; class Magnoliopsida; order Solanales; family Solanaceae; genus Nicotiana; species Nicotiana glauca. The sequence continues at coordinate 144,457 of MU776021.1, read as the reverse complement.
TAACTAAGACCCTAATGGAGGGGATTGGCAGCAGACATTCAGTATTATACCCATGATCATCGCAGACATGTATCGAGCCTTAGAGAAGTGTCAACGAGGAGTAAATCACTTCGAAGGCTGCAATTTACTACTTCAACTATGGCTCATGGAATATGTCCAAAACGGCAAATACCGACAAGAAATTCAGCGAAGGTACTGTGATGATCACATTGCCTTCCACCACCCAAAGCGAATGAATTACATCCCCGACATGTTCGCACAGCCTGAGAATGCCAAAGGATGGATTGAGCTATTTGATAATCTGACCGAAGAATAGGTTCAATGGATGTTCGAGTGGTTTCCGATATAGGAGTTCATCTCCCAATCCAGAGATGCACCTTTCCTGATACTAATTGGTCTAAGAGGAACATACCCTATGTCCCTCTTCGAGTTATGAGGCAAGCTGGTAGGAAGCAAGTCATACCCATGGTCGATAAGATGAGCCACTTTCGAGCTGATTCCAAAATGATGGTAGCCCCTACAAGTGCCAAGCCCAACACATGTGACATTGCAAGATCGTAATGGGGAAAGACACCATTGTGCCAGACATATATCATGTCGGTTGTACTCCTTTCTATTCAAGTTGGTTGGAAGGCAATCATGATGGTCTGGGCCAGCCAGGGTTCGTTCGAGGTCACAGAATTATATATGAAAAGGCCGAGGCGCAAGTCATGTATAACCAGCTGCACAAATGGATCCGTGAACGCGATAGCAAAAACCGCGAGATACAAGAGTCCAACGAGAAGCTGATTGAGGAATGGAAAAATATGGTTATCAATGACACCAAAAGGCTAGGATACTTGGAGCGAGGCATAGTAGAACTAGAAAGAAAGTTTCTCAAAAGAGTTGAAGATTGTCAAGAGGCTGAAGGGCCCGAAGGTGGACATCTAGTGAGAGCGTACCTGTTGCTGGGACTTCGTGAGTTGGGGAAGCTATTCGATGGAGCGAAGGATGGCGGATCTAGGGAAGGTCTTTTTGGGACCAAGTAGATATGAGTTTATCTTTTCGCTGTAAAAATCTAATAAGGCCAATGGCCATTAGTGACTTTTATTTCCTGTTTATGTAGCGTCGATTTGAGATTCATCTTATTTTTATCAATAAAATGAGGCATTTAGCATTCTAAGTTCTCCAAATTAATCTGTCTCTAGGCCTACCTAGGGCACAACAAGGCTCCCAATTTAGGACACGCTTTACATTCCTGCACTATGTGTTTAAATATTGAAATGTTTTTTATGATCCTCACTGACTTGGTTACCTTTTATTTTTATTTTTATTATTCCCCTCCCCAAAGGTTAGTTCCTGCACTCTGGCATCATCATCTTATTTCACAAGATTCAGGGGCCCTCCACCCACTCCTCCTCTTAGTCCTATTAAAAATAAGAACAAAAGCAAGATGGACGATTTGAACTACATCAGGAAGGAGAACCCAACTGAACGGATTGAGTCCATAATGGCCATGGTATTCGGGTTCCTAACGAGAATGTGTCACAACTTGAGCAGAAGCTATTGAAATTTCAGGAAGAGGTCGATCGGGTTCGGAATCTGGCAAGCCAGTCATTTTCCCTCAGCACCCCATATGTCAACTTCCCCAACACTCAAACACCTCCTCAAAAAATCCCCAAACAATAGAAGCATCGCGCTCCACACCATCACGTTGCTCCACCAAAGAACCAATGTAACACCTGTCATACCCCAACAACACTCCACTAGTCATCCCAGAACCTCAGAACTCCACAAACGACCATTTCTACACCCATACACAGGCCACCACAACAATCCTATCTATGTGGAAACCATGCCACACTCCACCCAACCTATCTCATGCACACCTGAGTTTGACGAAAAGGATCTGCTTATCAAGAACCTGGCTGAGGAACTTAAGAAACGGACCACCCAGATTCAGGGTGTTGAGGGAAGCAAAGGAAATGACGGGCTAAACTATGAGGATCTTTGCATACACCCTGATGTCAAACTGACCGAGGGGTACAAACCTACTATGTTTGAAATATTTGATGGTACGGGTGATCCAAGGGTCCATATGACGACATACTGCGATAAGTTGGTTGGAGTAGGGAAAGACGAGAGAATTCCAATGAAGTTGTTCATGAGAAGTTTGAAAGCAGATGTATTATCTTGGTACATCAGCCAAGATCCCAAGAAGTGGTCAAGCTAGGTAGGCATGGCATCTGACTTTATGGATAGATTCAGGTTTAATACGGAGAATGCACAAAACGTGTTCTATATACATAATCTGAAGAAGAAGCCCATAGAGACGTTTTGCGAGTATGCTACTCGCTGGAGGTCCGAAGTTGCTAAGATTAGACCTGCCTTAGAAGAGGAACAAACGAACAAGTTCTTTGTCCGGGCTCAAGACCCACAGTAATATGACCGTCTTATGATGATTGAGAACAACAAGTTCTCCGACATTATCAAATTGGGTGAAAGAATTGAATAAGGTATCAAAAGGGGTATGATTACAAACATCGAGGCCTTGCAAGCTACAAATAAGGACTTACAGTCCGGTAGTATGTCCAAGAAGAAGGACGTAGGGGCCGTGATGGTTGCACAAAGGACCAAGTCTCCCCTCAAATACCAAACATACCCAACACCTTCACTCATATATCATCCAACTCCAAATTACTAAGCACCCTCACCCACGCACCAAGCTACTCCACCAACTTATCAGTCATCTCCACCTCCTACATGTCAACCTGCTTCACCCAGATACTCCCAACCCGATCATGTCTTCCAAACCTATATTACTCAACCATCCCACTATCAGTCACACCCTGCACGCCAAAACTTCCCTAGACCTCGACCAAATTTTGATCGCAGACCTCAAAAACAGTATACAGCCGTCGCTCAACCTATTGACCAGCTGTATGAGAGACTTAAAGCTACTTGTTATGTCACCCCCATCCCTGTTCCAACCCCTAAGAATCCTTCTCAGTAGGTTAACCTAAATAAATCCCGTGCACGGAATGAAAGGACACACTATCGATGAAAGCCATTCCTTGAAAGAGAAGATAGAGTCTTTGAATGATAACAAGATCATTGTGGAAAAAGAACCCACTCCAAATGTCCACAAAAATCCTTTGCCAGGACATAAGGGTGGAGGTATCCACATGATTGAAGTAGAAGATGACTGGGATCCCGAGGGATCAATCAGGTTGATCACAGAAGGTGATGACCCAAAGAAACCAACAATTACTCTCAATCCAATCATAATCTAGATTCAACTGTCTGGGGACGCTGAGGTGAATATGTATGTACCACTTGAGTTTGAAGCAACATCATCCGCAAAGACACTACCACCAATTGAGATTGAATTCGCGTGTCCGGTAAATACACCCGTACCATATAAGGTTGCAGTCTTGCCACCCAAGGCACATGTTCCATTCGGAGTGAGGATAGCCATGCCGATCCTAGTGGCGATGTCAACCGTGCCACCATTCTATAAAAATGTTGTACCCTAGGACTATACAGCTGAGGCGAGAAGAAAAAGCAAGGTCAGAATTGAAGAAACTATCGCATCACACGGTATGATAAGAACTGGTAGGGTCTATACCCTTGAACACCTAGCTGAATCAAGCAAGAATGCCTCTAATCGTCCGCCCCTCATTGAGACAGGTTTGGATGACTTTCGGAGTAAGATACAGGCTAAGGAATATTTGGTCATTGACCAGCTAAACAAGACGCCATCACAAATATACTTTCTCTCTTTGCTGCAGAAATGTGAGGCGCACAAGAATGCTCTATTAAAGGTATTAAGTGAAGCATACGTACCAAGTGTCACACCTCTTTTCGCACACACAACCCTATTACGTGAAGAGTTTTTTCAATTGAAGTGACGTTTTGAAAAGAAATTATTTATTATTTAGAGTCGCCACTTGGAATTGAGTTTTGGTGTTCCAAGTCACCTTTTATTTGAATTCCTTTCAAAAGAAAGGTTTGACTCTTAATTTATGGTCTACGAAAATAGAAGACCGAGTAAGGAATTCTATTGACCGAGGAGAAGGTGTAAGGCATCCCTCGAGTCCCGTGGTTCTAGCACGGTCGCTTTATTGACTAACGTAAGGCTTAAATCAATTTTTAGCTATTCTTATATTTTATTGATTATGACTTATTTATTACCGCTTAATTAATTATTGTATTTTATTAATTGTTTTGACCAAGATGCGGTATGCACAAAAGGTACTTCTTTGAAATTGAATGTTAAACCATTGCGCGGGAATGTACACATGGTTAAAACTTAATAATTTTAAATAGAAAGTTATCAAGACGCGATAATGGGCACATGATCCTTTTATTACTTAAGCATATCAATCCAAGATTCGGGTATGAACACATGGGCTAATATTTAACGCACATGTAAAGCTTTCCTAGCGTTTTAGAGTATTTCGTTTATTTGTGTCACTTTTAGATTCGAGATATATAGTTGTATACATTTTTTTTAATTTTTCTAAGGATTTAAAAGTAAACATTAAACAAAAAAAATAAAATAAACCGACTGAATCATCTTAAAGTTATAAGTACATACAGAATAATCAATCTATTATACTACAAGGAATACATCACAATATATACTCACTACTACTTCATCCTCTAATAAAGCTCTCAATTTGCACCCAAAAAAAATCCTGGGCAAAATAGTTCCCTTTTTTTTGTCCTTTTCTCTGCAATTTCCTTAATCCTCTTTGGGAACATTGAGACGGTTACGATTCCTTACTTTCCAAAAGACATCTATAGGGATGCGACAAAAAGGATCATGAACACCACACATTGAACTTTAAAAGAAAGTGACAAAAAAAAGTACATGGGTCTCCTATTTTATTTCTATTTTAAAAAAAAAAGTTCATGTAATACACTAAAAGCATGGAACTACTAATTAAATTAAGATTATAATAATACATGATATGAATCTCCACTTCAACCACATCACAGAAATAAATAGATGCTAAATTACGTAATGACAGGGAAAGGAGAAGAAGTAATGAAACTTAGAAAGCTTTCCAAGATTTGATCCGTGAATATAATCCTTTGTTTGGATGAGCAATGTACAAAAATGAATTTTTGATAATCAATCTCTTCTCGACGAAAGCTAACAACTACCGGAACCACGAATTGAACCTCGAATTTTGTCCTTGAATTTTAGTTAAATTCCATCCTCATCAAACATTGTCTTGACTTTCTTAATTAAATGAAGAATTAATAGGACTCTCAAACTAACATGGAAAGTGCTTTTCAATAAACTCTTTTCTCTCAAAACCAAATTTTTTTGTTTAACTCTCGTTCTCATTCTTTTCTTTGTGTCCGTGAGTCCTTCACCTTTTTTCTTTCTCGTTGTTCCTCCCCTCTGGATTTTTTATCAGATTCCTTTTCTTCTCCTTTTCGTTAGTTAGTTTTTTAACCTTTTACTTCATTAAAATAAATAAATAAAATTAAATGCGTGCACACACGCGCACACATGCACACACACAATGAAGCCTCCGCCATACAAATCAGTACCTGAAAGCTTCGCCTGGTTTGTTTCCGGCCATCTCCGGCCACTTCCTTTCAATCCCAAGTCTCCGATGGGCCTCTCATCGCCTTGATCAAAATCTCTAGGACCTTCGAGGATTCTTGGCCATGTTGATTTGGCCCTAGGTCTCCCGGTTCTGCTATTTATTGGTTCTCCGGTGTGATTTTGGGCGAAATCACACCCTATATGTCACGATCGGTGAATTTTCAACGGGTTCTTTCAACTTCTATTAGGGTTTCCATTTTGAAACCCTAAATCTCTCCCGAATCTCTCAAAACGGTGTTATTTTCATGCTGTAAGCATGTTTTCTTCTATGTTCTGCTTATTCTCAAGGTTCTTCTGAAAGATCCTCTACTTTGAAGCGATTTCAGTTTCTTTGAAAAACTAGGGTTTCTTGGAGTTCTTTTACATATGTTTCGACCGATTTCTTTATGATTAAATCTTTTCCTTGTTTATCTTGACCGATTTTACGCTCCTACTATTTTTTTAGCTTGAATCTGCTAAAAAACCCTAATTGCTAAAGATTTTTTCTTCGTTTTGGTTATGAGTATTAGCATGATTTCTTTATCCTGGTTCTATGTGTTAGTATGTTTCTTTGCTATTATGTGTGTTAGTGTGATTTTCTTTGACTTGTCTCTATTTGTTAGCATGTTTCTTCGCTTTGATTATGTGTGTTAGCCTGACCTCATTTTCTTTGGTTCTGTCTGTTAGCCTATTTACCCGATTCTTGTTAATGTCTCCTGTTCACCATGCTTTGAATATGTCCTACTGAATCTTAGCCTATTTTCACCATCTCTTAATGATTTTGTTTGTTTATCTCTTGTTCCCTTCTGTCTATATGGCTAATTTTGTTTGATACTCTTGTTCATTCGCCTCTATTCATATGTTGAGAATACAGAATCATGACTTCGCATGATTGATTCTGATTTTCCTTGATTGTTGGTAATTGAAAGAGTTTCTTTCAAAGCCCTAGAATTCTACTCACCTGTTTAAATTAACTGATTTTGTTACCTTATTTGCTATGGTACCTTGTTCTACTTAGCCTTTCCTTAATTGGAATTTTCCTGAATTTGGTCCTAATTGACTACTATATGCATACTGAACCTTGACTCCTTCCTTATTTAATCCTGCATTGATACTTTCTTCTTGCTTTATATGGTGCTGAATCGTTTCGTTTGATTCTATAATTGATTCTCTAATTGATTGATTCCGAGTTCTTAAATTAGCATACTACTGTGATTTTTTACCTTATTTTTTACCACCTACTTTCAACTATAAATACCCTAAGTCTTTCACGAAACACATCAATGAATACTCTCAATTCTACATTCGCTTGTGTTCTCTCTCTCTTGCTCTTTTGCTCTATTATTGTTCTCTGCTCTTGCTTATTATTAGCCGGCTGTAAGCCAAGGTTAATATTGTGTTATCACTTTGTTCCTGCATCCTGCTCTTTCTCTCTTATTGGTATGTGCTAATTAATATTCATGCCTCCAATCAATGTGTTAATCCTTGTTTCCATTCATTATCTACCTTATTTTCTTCTACTTACACTTCTACTGCTCAATGTGTAATTGATTCTTTTGTTATGGTACTTTAACATATCTTCTAATTTACGTGCTAAATCTGTAATGTGACATTGTCTATCCCTAACTTATATTTGCTATGCCTGTATCCCATTGCTGTACATTATCATGCCTAAACTTTACCACTCCCCAATTCCCCTGACCCCTGGCACTTTATATGTCCTTCTAGACTGACATGCTTCTAATGTTTCTCATCCCAACTGTTCTAGTTGTCCCCCTGTTATTGTCTAAGTATCATGTTTATGTCTGACCATTTTTGGTCCCCTAAATAGTCATGCTTCATTAAATCTCTGTATCTCCTTTAGCATTGTGTGATCTATCTGTTCCCTTTCGCAAAGATCCTTGTATACAATCTTGTACTGTAACTAGTGCTTCTGCTATTTTTTTTTACAAACAAATCTCTTGTTTTGAAAACTCTCTTAAACTACTTCTTCCTGCATTTCACGCTACTCTTAGAGAATAGGTTCTGCCCCCTTAGTGTGAGCATTGCTTTGGGTACCTCTGAGTGCTCACTGAACTTTGACACACAAGGCTGGTATTCCACACTGCACCTGTCATGCATTCTTCTAAGTGTTTAGGTACTGGTATTGGCCAGGGACCCAATGGGGCCCTAGGGAGCTTTGCCGCACCTAGACCATGGCAAAGGCTGTGAAACTCGAAGAGAGTGAGGTTGGAAGATTGTGCATGATTTAAGGCTCCCTATAGAATAACTTCTTATTTTTTTTCTTTATTTCTGTAATTTAGATACTATTGGTTTGTAATAATTTTTAAATGAACGATTGGGGCTGAATAGTGAATATAGGGGGAGAGGAATGCATGTTTATTTTAAGTAACTGGTATAAAACTTGTTTATAGGCTTTATTTACCTATTTGCGCAATAGATAAACTGCTTAGGACATGCATTTCATATGTTAGAAATCATGTTTTAGGTCTTTTATTCTCAGCATATTATTGTACTCACTTCGTAATCTTAATTATTAACAACAAACCAATTAAACTGTCATTACTGCATTGGCATGTTAGAAATCATGTTTTAGGTACTCCTATGTGCATTAGATATCCTGTCCTTAGGACTTCTTTTTTGTTCAAATTACAGTGGTTAATTAACGTGTTAGTCTAATCACTTTGCTAAAATATGGCTAAGTGGTTTGAAGCGTTTTCTGCAAATACCTTATCATGCGTGCCTTTTAAAAATCAGAATCAAATATGCGTGCTCATTCCTTAAAATAATCAGACAATGTATACGATGCCTGGGCAAACTTTAGGAACAATAATTGATTAATAGTGTTTTACTAGTTTAAGACCAAACAACTTCTTTTAATTTCCACTCTACCGTTTCCATTCTTGCTTTGATTCTCTGAAGTTCACTCTATTATTCTTTAAAAACTCTGCTCCATCTGGAAACGATTTTTGAAATGGTGCACCTATTTACTCTTATTGAGTTTCTGATTTTTATGTTCTCAAATCGCTAGGTTACTAACCTCTGCCCAGAATCGTGCTATTTTACTTGTCCTGAAATTATTGTTGCTACTTTATTTATTAACTGCTGTTACCTATTCCTTTTGTAAACAAAAAAACTCCTATATTTGAGACCTTTAATGTGTTTAAGACGTCCTAATTATGTTTTCATTTGAGGAGGGATATGCGAGCCTTTGTTTGATTTTGTATGTTCCCTTATGTGCAGTCCTATTTGTTATGTATGCCGCTTAGCATTTTTGCCTTTAAACTTGAGGGTTCAACCTAGTTCCTACCACATGGGAATAGTGGTCCTAAATACCCTCTAGTACTTATAGGACAAACGGGTAATAACACGCGGTAAGTATTCGTGACCAATACACGCATTTAGTAACCTTTACGGGATGGGAAAGGTAGAATATGGAGATGATGATCGATGCTCTAATATCTCATGTAGCTCTTAAGGGGCAATTACTGAGTATTGCATTAATGATCCATATTAATCATAAACTTAGGACCCCTTTCCCTTTGTTTGATTTCATCTGCTCTTGTAAAACTATTCAAATATTATCTTCAAGGTTGTTTTTTTAGCTTATTTGCAATGTTGTATATTTGAACCTTTGATTTTTTATTTGATTACATGAATTCACAATATAACATGGCCGGGAAACACACTAGTGGATCTTGAGGGGTGCCTAACACCTTCCCCTCGAGATAATTTCTAGCCCTTACCCGAACTCTGGTTTTCCAACTCAAAAACCCTTAGTGTCCTAATGCACTTAATCACAGGGTGGAGACTCTTCAATTCCAAAAACCCAGATCCCAAAAGGGAATAGAGTTGTCCTCTCAAATGTCATAAACCCAATTTCGCGAGAAAAAAGGGGCGTCGACAGCATGACTACTCTACTGGGAATTCTTTAGGCTTTTACCATTGCATGTCATTTGTGACTTTATGGCTTCTTTATTGCTTTTATTTAATGTCTTTATTTCCCTTCTACTTAGAAACTGACTTGGCTTTTTGTTTTCTTTTCTTTTATGCTCTTTCTGCTTTCCTTCAATACTGTTGTAATTATGAGTAATTATTATAATTATTATCTAATGAACATGCGAATACGTGAAAATTTGTTTCATTCTTGTAATTGCATCTTCAACATCATATTCCACTCGTGCCAAACAAATACCATAACAATGCTTATAATGAGTGGTTGCGCCCTTCCAATATATCACCCCCTAAATTTGGAAAAGGCGTATTTACGGTAAAACCAGTTGAGCAGTCGATGGTTCCGTGCCTTTCCCTCTTAAGTTATCCGCTCAAGGGTACCGGTCAAATACCCCATAGAAACCTTATTCTGTTTAACTGTGCATGCATCTCTGTCAAACCTAGTCAAGTCAGTTATGGCGTCCACATAATGACTCTTTAAGACAGCCTTGTCCAAATTCCACCGGGTTTCCTTGAAACCCAAATGGACACCACCATATTATGTGCATTTATTTGGAGAACTAAATGCCATCATGCTAATTATTGGTTTAAATAGTCGAGTCCTGCACAGGTGAGGGTCTAACCCTTTTGTTTTGCAGGAAATGGATGACAAAGTTCCCGACTTCGGTATGGTCAACATACCCTCACTCTTGCTGAGCTGGTGGAGGAACCTCCCATCAAGTAACCAAATCAACGAATGGGAAGAGAGAGTCACCAGGGCTAGTGAGAAGCTGGAATATCTGGAATACAGTCTGCTGGAGTTGGAAGGGAAAGTGAGGAAAAGAGTTACCGACTGTCAAAACGTTGAGGAAGGCAAAGGAGAATGCCCGGCGAAGGCATTTTTACTGGAAAATCTGCGCGAGCTGGAGCATCTGATCAATGAGAACATTCAACCTGAGGAAGGTCCGTCTGGGACCAAGTAGTTAGGAGTATTTCTTTTGCTTTAATGTAATAAGGCCCACGACCATTAGTGCCATTTTACCCCCCACCCCCTACTATTTTAGTGTCATTTTGGGATTCTCCTATTTTTATCAATAAAATGAGGCATTTAGCATTATAAGTTCTCCAAATTAACTTGTCGATAGGTCTACCTCGGGCACAACGAGGCACCCAAATTAGGACACAATTTATATTTCTGCACTATGTGTTTAAATAATGCAACGTTTCTCCTCATAATCCTTACTAGCTTGTTACCTTTTTTTTCTTTTTGTTTTATTTCCCTCCCCAAAAGGTTAGTTCGTGCACTCTGGCATCATCATCCTACTCCATAAGATCTAAGGGCCCTCCACCTCTACCTTCTCCGAGTACCATCAAAAACAAGAACAAAGCAAAAATGGAATACTTGAGCAACATCAAGAAGGAGAACTCGGGTGAACGAGTAGAGGTTACTCAGGGTATTCAAGTTTCCAAGGAAAGTGCTGCCCAACTTGAGCAGAAGTTCTTGAAATTTCAAGAGGAACTGGACCAAGTTCGTAACTTGGCAAACTTATCATTTTCCATCACCACCACGGATGTTAATGCTCCAAATCCTACACCTCTACAAAACATTCCAAAACCACAAAACCAACCCGCTCCCTATCACCACTGCAACATATGCCACACTTCAAACAACACCCCACTATTCATTCCCGAACCACTAAACTACACAAATTATCATCCCCACCACACCCCTATCTATGTGAAAACCATGCCACAATATACTCAATCTATTTCAAGCACAACGGAGTTTGATGACAAAGACTCTCTTATCAGGAACCTGCCGTAGAACTCAAGAAACTGACTAGCCGAGTCCAGGGTGTTACAGGAAACAAAGGTATCGAAGGGTTGAATTATGAGGACCATTGCATTCAGCCAGATGTCGAACTTTCCGAGGGGTACAAACCTCCCAAGTTTGAGATATTTGATGGATCAGGGGATCCCAGAGTCCATTTGAGGACATACTGCGATAAGCTAGTCGGAGTCAGATGAGATAAAAAGATTCGCATGAAGCTCTTTATGAGAAGTTTGAAAGGTGGTGCTCTATCTTGGTACATTAGCCAAGACCCCAAGAAGTGGACAAGTTGGGTAGGTATGGTATCTGATTTCATGGATATGTTCATATTCAATACGGAGAATGCGCCTGATGTATTCTACATCCAGAATTTGAAGAAGAAACCTACATAGACATTCCACGAGTATGCTACTCATTGGAGATCAGAGGCTTTTAAAGTCAGGCCGGCCTTAGAAGAAGAATAGATGAACATGTTTTTCGTTCGAGCTTAGGACCCACAGTATTATGAGAGGTTGATGCTGATTGAAGGCCAAAAATTCTCCGACGTCATCAAACTAAGGGAAAGGATCAAGGAAGGCATTAAAAGTGTATGGTCACTAATTTTGAGGCATTGTAGGCTACCAACAAAGCTCTACAGTCTGGTGGCACATCTAAGAAAAAGGATGTGAGTGCCATGATGGTTGCACAAAGAACGGAATCCCCAGTAAAATACCAAACCTACACAGTATCTCCTCTCACATATCAACCTACCCCTAATTACCAAGCACATCCGCCCTCTTACCAAGTTCCATCACCTACTTACCAATCATCTCCACCCCCCACGTATCAACCTGCCTCACCAAGATATTCCTAACCCGCACCCATATATCAAGCCTATAATGCTCAGCCCTCTCATTATCAATCACCACCCACCCTCAAAAATTTTCCTAGACCCCAACCAAACTTTGACCGTAGACCTCCTAAACAATACACCGCCATCGCTAAATCAATCGACCAGCTGTATGAAAGACTCAAAGTTGTTGGTTACGTCACCCCTATCCCTACCATAAATCTAGAAAATCCTTCCCAATGGATCAACCCGAACAAAACCTATGCATACCATTCCGGCATAAAGGGGAATACGATTCACGAGTGTTACTCGCTGAAGGATAAGATCCAAGCTTTAATTGACAACAAGATTATCGTGGTGAAGGAGCATGCTCCTAATGTTCGCAACAACCCTTTGCCTGACCACAAGGGTGGAAGCGTTCACATGATTGAGGTAGAAGATAATTGGGACCCCAAAGAGTCGATTGGGCTGATTGCCGAAGATGACGAGCCGAAGAAACCAACAGTCACACTTAATTTGATTGTAGTCCAAATCTAGCCCTCTAGGGATGCTGAAGTGACCATGTCTGTACCACTCGAGCTTGAAACACCATCTTCTACAAAGACGACAGAGTCAATTGAGGTTGAGTTTGCGTCTCCAAAGGCACTTGTACAATTTGAAGTTGCTGTGTTACCTCCCAAAATGAGGGTGCCCATTCCACTATTCCATACACAGGCCGTTCCTTGGGATTATACCACCGAGGTGAAAAGGAAGGGGAAAACTAGATCTGGAGAAGCAATTGCAGCACAGGGCATGACTAGAACCGGCCGGGTTTATACTCCAGAACATCTAGCTGAGTCTAGTAAGCAGGCCTCTAGCCAACCGAACGTCACTGAAACCGGGCCTAATAACCGCTGGAGAAAGATACAAGCAAAAGAGTACTCAGTCATTGACTAGTTGAACAAGACGCCAGCTCAGATCTCCATCTTGGCCCTTCTTCAAAGCTCTGACGCACTTGAAAATGCCTTGTTGAAAGTGCTGAGTGAGGCATATATGCCCAGCAACATAACTGGAGGAGAAATGGCAAACATGGTAAGGAAGGTATTTGAGATCCACAAAATCACTTTCCACGAAGATGAGCTGCCACCGTACAGGCTAAGCCGCAACAAAGCACCACACACCACTGTGCAATGTAAAGACTATTTCATCACCTGGATTCTGATTGACGGAGGGTCCAACCTCAACATTTGTCCATTGGTGGCTCTCAGAACATTGGGAAAGAGCCTGCATGAGATCAAGGATGGGTCTATCAACTCAAAGATTTTGATGGTTCCCAAAGGTCCACTATTGGGGAGATTAGTTTGTGTCTGCAAATGGGACCGACTTGGTTCGATGTTGATTTTCAAATGATAGACATCCCAGCATCTTACAACTTACTATTGGGACGACCTTGGATCCACGCCGCTGGGGCTGTAGCATAAACCCTGCACCAGGCAGTGAAGTTCGATTGGAACCACCAAGAGGTGAGTATTCATGGCGACAGTAGTAATCCTATATACAGTCGCTATACCATCCCAGCGATCAGAGGAAGAAGGAAGATTGGCAGAGAAACCTACTATCACCTTGAGCGAGTCAACGCCACGAACAAGGATAAGTGGTAGGATAACAAGATAGAAAGTATACTAAATTGGAGCAGATATGAACCTGGCAAAGGACTGGGCAAGAACCTATAGGGAATCACTAAACCTATCAAGCTGAAGAAATACGACACCACCTTCGGGTTGGGGTATGGATATAATTGGGAATAATTCAAGGATTGGTCGCCACCATGGCGCGACCCTTACTATCCACTGGAGCTCCCGATACCTCGCCTGAAGCAGACTTTCTAGCCAGCAGACATCATATATGGGTCAGAAGAAGATGAAATATTGGCGACAATGAAACATCTATTCTTGGAAGACGACAATATGGGTTGCTATGTCATTTTCGAGGAGGAAGGGAGGGAAGGCCCTTCCATAGAAGCTGTGAGCCGAGGAGCGCGCCTCAATAATTGGTCCATTAGAACAACTAAGGCCCGGAAAGCTTCGGGGTAGCAAGGCTGAAAAAAGCACCATACATTATCTTTTACTTTTTCACTAGTTGATTTCCTTTTCGTATTTTCTTTGAATTTCGAAAAGAGCTCCGATGTTCAAGACAATTATGGAATTTATCAAAGTATTTCAGTTTCTTATAAATTTCGCTCTTATTATTTTTCTCTATCATTTACTTTATTTACACAACATTACTATAACTTCTATTGATGAACCGACGAATGTGACATGTAACGAGACAATGCAACAAATGGATATAGAATCAGAAGAGGATGATATACAAGAAGAGGTCATTAAAGAGGTTGAGGACTTTGAGAATAGGCATAAATCTAACTTGGACGAAACTGAGGTTGTCAACTTGGGGGAAACAGAGAATGTCAAGAAAATGCACATCAATGTTCACCTGTCACCGTCAAAAACGGAAGGGTACACGTAATTCTTAAAAGAATATAAGGGCTTATTCGCCTGGTCGTATGATGATATGACCGGTCTCAGTACATCTATTGTAGCTCACAAACTGCCAACAGATCCGATTTGTCCGTTGTTAAAGTAGAAGCTCAGGAAGTTCAAGCCAGACATGAGTTTGAAAATCGAGGAGGAAGTTACCAAATAAGTCAAAGCCAAGGTCCTCAGGGTAGTGGAGTACCCAACATGGTTAGCCAAGATTGTGCCAGTGCCGAAGAAGGACGGGAATGTCAAAGTCTGTGTCGACTACCGTGACCTCAACTGGGCCAGTCTGAAAGACGACTTCCCCTTAACGAACATACACATTCTGATTGACAATTGCGCCAAATACGAGCTGCAGTCATTCATTGATTGTTTTGCTGGGTATCATCAGATATGAAGATGTGGAGAAAATGGCTTTCATTACGGAATGGGGAATGTATTCTTACAAGATGATGTCGTTTGGGTTAAAGAATATTGGGGCCACCTACATGAGGGCCATGACTACTATTTTCCATGGCATGATAAATAAAGAGATTGGGGTGTATGTAGATGATGTCATCATAAAATCCAAGAAAGCCATTGACCACATGGAAGATCTGAGGAAGTTCTTTAACAGACTGAAAAGGAACAATCTGAAACTAAATCCCGCCAAATGTGCATTCGGGGTTCCTGGCAGAAAACTTCTTGGGTTCATCGTAAGTCAACGAGGGATAGAACTGGATCCATCAAAGGTTAAGCCATTCAAGAATTGCCACCACCAAAGTACAAGAAAGAGGTTATGAGTTTCCTGGGGAGACTCAACTACATCAGTTGGTTCATAGCCCAGTCCACTGTCATTTGCGAGCCAATATTTAAGATGTTGAAAAAGGATGCTACCACCAAATAGACTAATGATTGTTAGAAAGCCTTCGATAGGATCAAGGAATACCTGTCAACGACGCCAGTTCTGGTTTCTCCCGAACCGGGTAGACCACTATTGCTCTACCTTGCTGTATTGGATGGGGCAGTCGGTTGTGTTTTGGGACAACATGATGAAACAGGGAGAAAGGAGCAAGATATCTACTACCTTAGTAAGAAGTTCACCCCGTACGAGGCCCGGTATTCTTTGCTAGAGCGCACGTGTTGTGCTTTGACTTGGGTAGCTCCAAAGTTGATGCATTATTTCTGTGCATATACCACTTATCTCATATCGAGAATGGATCCGCTGAATTATATCTTCCAGAAGCCCATGCCCACGGGCAAGCTAGCCAAATGGCAAATCCTGCTGTGTGAATTTGATATTGTCTACGTAACCCAGAAGGCAATTAAAGGACATGCACTAGCAGATCATCTTGCCGAAAATCCCGTGGACGGAGAATACGATCCTCTAAAGATGTATTTTCCTAATGAAGAGGTCTCCTTCACAGGAGAATATATCGCAGAATCCTATGATGGCTGGAGGATGTTTTTCGATGGAGCAACAAACTTCAAAGAAGTTGGCATAGGAGCAGTTCTAGTATTAGAAACATGTCAGCATTATCCGGTATCTTCCAAGCTCAGGTTCCCGTGCACTAAAAACATGGCCGAGTACGAAGCCTACATCTTAGGGCTCAAGCTGGCCATTGATATGAACGTTCTGGAGTTACTAGTAATCGGGGATTCAGACTTGCTCATACATCAGGTCCGAGAAGAATGGGAAACCAAGAACTCCAAGATACTCCCGTATTTGCATTATGTATAGGAGTTGAGGAAGAGGTTCACAATGATAGAATTCCGGCATATCCCCAGAGTCCAAAATGAGTTTGCCGATGCATTGACCACTCTATCATCCATGATTCAGCATCCAGATAAGAACTTCATTGATCGTATCCCGGTAAAAATCCTGGATCAACCAGCTTACTGTGCTCATGTCGAGGAAGAAGAAGACGGAAAACCATGGTTTCATGATATTAAGAAATATTTGACGCCAGGAGAATACCCAGAATTTGCAAAGGCTACTCAGAAGCGCACACTGCACAGGTTATCCAATCATTTCTTTCACAACAGAGGCATTCTGTATAAAAAGACTCTCGACTTGGGATTACTAAGGTGTGTCGAAGCAAAGGAAGCATCCAGGTTGTTAGAGGAGGTTCATGCAGGAACCTATGGTCCACATATTAATGGTTTTGTCTTAGCCAAGAAAATACTCCGAGCTGGATATCTTTGGATGACTATGGAAACGGACTGCATCCATTATGTACGAAAATGACATCACTGTCATATACATGCAGATATGATAAAGGTGCCTCTTAATGAGCTTACTGCAACAAGCTCACCATGGTCGTTCGCCGCTTGGGGAATGGATGTTATCGGACCTATCAAGCCTGCCGCATCGAACGGGCACATGTTCATTCTTGTGGCCATTAATTATTTCACCAAATTGGTTGAAGCAGCGTCATATAAAGCAGTAACTAAGAAGGTTGTGGCAGACTTTGTCTGCGACCGTATCATTTGCCGGTTTGGCATCCCAGAGTCGATCATTATCGGTAATGGTTCCAATCTCGATAGTGACTTGATGAAAGGCATGTGTGAAACATTCAAAATCAAGCACAAGAATTATACAGCCTACAAACCTCAGATGAATGGAGCCGCAGAAGCGGCCAACAAGAACATCAAGAAGATACTGAGAAAGATGATAGAGAAGCACAAGCAGTGGCAGGAAAAGCTCTTATTTGCTTTATTGGGTACCGTACCACAGTCCACACGTCAACCGAGGAAACTCCCTACATGCTGGTGTATGGTACATAGGTAGTCATTCCCGCCGAAGTAGAGATTCCCTCTCTAAGGATTATACAGGAAGCAGATCTTGAAGATGCAGAATGGTAAAGAGTCGCTACGAGCAGTTAGCCCTTATAGACGGAAAGAGAACGAACACAGTTTGTCATGGTCAATTGTATCGGAATAGAATGTCTAGAGCCTTCAACAAAAAGGTCAAGTCGAGACAGTTTATGCCATAACAGCTGGTGCTGAAGAAAAGTTTCCCGCATCAGGATGAAGTCAAAGGAAAGTTGTCTCCTAACTGGCAAGGCCCGTACATGGTATGCCAGGTCTTAACAGGAGGAACCCTCACACTCGTAGAAATGGATGGAGAAGTCTGGCCGAAGCCAATTAATTCAGATGCAGTCAAACGATACTATGTGTAGCACTTATGATTCCCTTTATGATGTAATGTGAAATATGTATGACCTGATTCCCGTTTAAGAGGGGATAAGTAGGAAACCTTATGGGTTCAGTCACAATTCAGCAAGATTTTCATTTCCTTCGATATTGGAAACTAGGGTAGAATTTTGAGGACAAGTTGACTTTCAGCCATTCGTTGCAAGCAGCCGTTAGAAGCAGCAACCCAGTAAACTGGGGCAAAATTTTGAGGCGGACCCTCAAAATTTCGGAGCGAGAAAAGTTGCAATGTCTTGAACCGTGTCACAGTCGTCGGTTCATCTAAAGAAAAATTATTTTCAATTATACATTTATTTTACACTTTACTAAATCATGCATATCTATTATCAAATTGCTTTGTTTAGCGACGCTACACCAATGATACACAACATCAATGAAAACAGAGCCACGCAGGACAAGCGAAGTCCACAGGAGGACGAACTAACCTTCCCCCCCTTACAAAACTCACGATTTTTCTTCGAATACTGGGACTCCAAGACATAAAATCATTAGATACAATTACATACTCATACTTTTTCAGGAATACAACTCTCAGAATCACCTTTACTTACAAATGCTATCCGCACATGACATCCCCAGCAGCCACAATGACAAAATCAACTATCAGCTAGGAGACTTTGTTACTCTTCACCTTTATTTGGTGCATTGCATATGGCTACCTTTCTGCCTTTCGAGACCAAGCACTGTCTCCATCTGCACTTTCTTGCATTGCATAAGGCTACCTTTATGCCTTCCGAGACTAAACACTGTCTCCATCTGCATTTTCTTGCATTGCATAAGGCTACCTTTCTGCCTTCCGAGAGTAAGCACTGTCTCCATCTGCATTTTCTTGCATTGCATAAGGCTACCTTTCTGCCTTCCAAGACTAAGCACTGTCTCCATCTGCATTTTTTTTCACATTGCATGAGGCTACCTTTCTACCTTCTGAGACTAAGCATTGTCTCCATCTGCATTTTCTTGCATTGCATAAGGCTACCTTTTTGCCTTCCGAGACTAAGCATTGTCTCCACTCGCATGGCTGAAAGATCGCCAACTTTATTTAAATTTCGCATCGGCTAAAATATCGCCAACTTTATTTAAATTCCGCGTCGGCTGAAATATCGCCAACTTTATTTAAGTCCTGCAATCGGCTGAAATATCGCCAACTTTATTGAAATTTTGTGTCGGCTGAAATATCGCCAATTTTATTTAAGTCTTGCAATCGGCTGAAATATCGCCACTTTATTTAAATCCCGCATCGACTGAAAAAATGCCATTTATATTTATACTTTACATTGGCTGAAATATCACCACCTTTATTTAAATCCTGCAATTGTCTGAAAAATTGCCATCTATGTAAATCTTTACATTGGCTGAAATATCGCCAAACTTTATTTAAATTCCGCGTCGGCTGAAATATCACCAATTTTATTTAAGTCTTGCAATCAGCTGAAATATCGCCACTTCATTTAAATCCCGCATCTATTGAAAAGTTGCCATTTTACATTTTACACTTTACATCGGCTGAAACATTGCCACATCCTGCATTTCATAGGCTGAAAGATTGCCAAATTGTCCAAAGGCGTCATTTCCGGAGGCACCAT
The DNA here is from genome assembly GCA_026770625.1 of Nicotiana glauca. Lineage (NCBI taxonomy): Eukaryota > Viridiplantae > Streptophyta > Magnoliopsida > Solanales > Solanaceae > Nicotiana > Nicotiana glauca. The sequence continues at coordinate 124,986 of MU776021.1, read as the reverse complement.
TTTCATAGCCCGAGAACACCATGCCATGGCCTGAGGACCCTGCTTTTATCTTTTGCATATCATTATTCAAAGGCATCATAGTTCGGAGGCATCATTATCATAGCCCGAGAACACCATGCCATGGCCTGAGGACCCTGCTTTTATCTTTTGCATATCATTATTCAAAGGCATCATAGTTCGGAGGCATCATTATCATAGCCCGAGAACATCATTTCATAGTCTGCGAATCCTCTATTATATGCTTCATGGCCCAGGACATCATGGTCCGAGGACGTCATCCTAACCGTCCAAAGACATCATTCATGGTCCAACGAGAACCTGCATCACGTTTTAATTTATGCACGACATATGTTCGTATTGCTTATTTGCAGGTACACTGGCTTGCAATAGCCATCACAGCAGGAGCGATCCCACTCCGATTCCAATAGCCTATCAGTCCCTAACCATCCTTCCCAACCTGAATATCGCGCCCGTCTTTCAAAATCTCCACCGACATGTTCCGCCGACGGATCCCCCAACAATATATGGCCTAATTCCTATAAGAACAGGGATATGTAGGCATCTCAAGAGCCACAGCTCGGTCATAACCTTTCAAATGGTTTCTTTCGGTCAAAATTGGCCAAAATATCTTTATCCGACAACTCTTTCATCCTTCCCGGGTAAAGATGGGCAGCTATTGATACCCAATTTTTCCTTAAATATTTTTATATACTCAAAATATTCTCAAAATAGCATGTACATGCATATATAAGCATGCCCAAAAGTTTTGGTATTTTTTCCTTATTTTTAAAGATTTTAAAATCAATTTATTGTCTATTTTAATAGTACAAAATTCAATAATTATTCCCATACTAGCATTTTTGGTGAATAGTTTAATTTGATTCTCATATTTACATCAAGATATAATTAAGGTGATTTTTGCACATTTTTATACATTTTGTTTGGTATTTTTTTAAGCCAAATTGCATATAATTGCAATTATAGCCTATTTTATAATTAATAGTATTTTATAATTATAAATTATTTTTAGTATTTTTAGATTCGTATTTATATGTTATTAATTAAGTTCATTACCTTTAACTTGTTTTAAAATATTTTTAACTATTTTATAAGACAATAAAAGAGGGAAAATGGGCTATTTAACAAATAGCCCTTTATCATTTCAATTCTAGCCAATTTGGCCACACCCTATCAGATTTTAATTGACCTAATACCCAATTAAAATCACCCAGCCCAATCCCTAATATAACCCGTCCCAACCGCGATCTAATCTGAGTCGTTGATCAAATAAGATCAACGACCCAGATCTCTTTTCCTTAATTAACTCTAACTACCCCACATCGACCCCTCAGTGTTCGAGATAGCCTCTCTCTCTCTCTCTACTTTGTCTCTTCCTCTCCCCTTCTCTCTAAAACCTTCTGGTTCTTCTTCTCTGATGGTCTCCACCCTCTCTCCGGCCACCTCCAGCCTTACCTCTTTCGACCACCAGCCGCCATGAAACCCTAGCTCGCCGATTCGCTCTATCCTTGAGACCCCAAAAGCCTCCTCCATACAAATCAATCCTTGAAAGCTTCACCTGGTTTGTTTTCGGCCACCTCCTTTCAACCCTAATTCTCCGATGGGCCTCTCATCACCTTCCTCAACATCTCTAGGACCTTCGAGCATTCTGGGTCATGTTAATTTAGACCTAAGGCTCCTGGTTCTGCTACTTATGGGTTCTCCGATGTGATTTTGGGTGAAATCGCACCCTATATGTCACGATCGGTGAAGTTTCAACAGGTTCTTTCAACTTCTATTAGGGTTTTCTTTTTGAAACCCTAACTCTCTCCTGAATCTCTCAAAATGGTATTATTTTCATGTTGTAAGCATGTTTTCTTCTATGTTCTGCTTATTCTCGAGATTCTTCTGAAAGATCCTCTACTTTATACCATTTTCATTTTCTTTGAAAAACTAGGATTTCTTGGAGTTCTTTTACGCATGTTTCGACTAATTTCTTTATGGTTAAACCTTTTCATTGTTTATTTTGACCGATTTTACGCTCCTATTATTTTTTTAGCTTGACTCTACTAAAAAACCCTAATTTCTAAAGATTTTTTCTTCGTTTTGGTTATGAGTGTTAGCATGATTTCTTTACTCTGGTTCTATGTTTTAGCATGTTTCTTTGCTTTGATTATGTGTGTTAGCCTGATTTTCTTTTCCTTGTCTGTATGTGTTAGCATGTTTCTTCGCTTTGATTATGTGTGTTAGCCTGACCTCCTTTGCTTTGGTTCTGTCTGCTAGCCTATTCACCTGATTCTTGTTAATGTCCCGTGGTCACCATGTTTCGAATATGTCATGCTGAATCTTAGCCTATTTTCACCATCTCTGAATGATTGTGTTTGTTCATCTCTTGTTCCCTTCTGTCTATATGGCTAATTTTGTTTGCTACTATTGTTCATTAACCTCTACTCATATGTTGAGAATACAGAATCATGACTTCACATAATTGATTCTGATTTTCAATGATTGTTGGTAATTGAAAGACTTTCTTTCAAAACCCTAGAATTCTACTCGCCTGTTTAAATTAACTGATTTTTTTACCTTATTTGCTATGGTACCTTGTTCTACTTAGCCTTTCCTTAATTGGAATTTTCCTGAATTTGGTCCTAATTGACTACTATATGCATACTGAACCTTGACTCCTTCCTTATTTAATCCTGCACTGATACTTTCTTCTTTCCTTATATGGTGCTGAATCTTTTCGTTTGATTCTCTAATTAATTGATTCCGAGTTCTTAAATTAGCATACTACGGTGATTTTTTACCTTAGTTTTCACCACCTACTTTCAACTATAAATACCCTAAGTCATTCACAAAACACAACACCCAATACTCTCAATTCTACATTCTTTTGTGTTCTCTCTCTCTTGCTCTTTTGCTCTATTGATGTTCTCTGCTCTTGCATATTATTAGCCAGCTGTAAGCCAAGGTTAATATTGTGTTATCACTTTGTTCGTGCATCCTTCTCTCTTACTGGTATGTCCTAATTAATATTCAAGCCTCTAATCAATGTGTTTATCCTTGTTTTAGTTCATTATCTGCCTGATTTTCTTCTACTTACACTTCTACTGCTCAATGTGCAATTGATTCTTTTGTTTTGGTACTTTAACATATCTTCTGATTTATGTGCTAAATCTTTAATATGACATTGTTTATCCCGAACTTCTATTTGTTATGCCTGTATCCCATTGATGTACATTATTATGCCTAAACTTTACCACTTCCCAATTCCCTTGACCCCTGCACTTTATATGTCTTTCTTGATTGGCATGCTTCTAACTGTTATTCATCCCAACTGTTATAGTTGTCCCACTGTTATTGTCTAAGTATCATGTTTAAGTTTGACAATTTTTGGTCCCCTGAATCTTCTGATTCTGTATAGTCATGCTTCATTAAATCTCTGTATCTCCTTTAGCATTATGTGATCTATCTGTTCCCTTTCCTCATGATCCTTGTAGGCAATCTTATACTGTAACTAATGGTTCTGCTGTTTTTTTAAAAACAAATCCCTTGTTTTGAAAACTCTCTTAAACTACTTCTTCCTGCACTTCACACTACACTTAGAGAATATGTTCTGCCCCCTTCGTGTGAGCATTGCTTTGGGTACCTCTAAGTGCTCATTGAACTTTGACACACAAGTCTAGTATTCCACACTGCACCTATCCTACATTCTTCTAAGTGTTTAGGTACTGGTATTGGCCAGGGACCCAGTGGGACCCTAGGGAGCTTTGCCGCACCTAGACCATGGCAATGGCAGTGAAACTCGAAGGGAGTGAGGTTGGAAGGTTGGGCCTGATTGAAGGCTCCCTATAGAATAACTTCTTATTTTTGTTCTTTATTACTGTAATTTAGATACTATTGAACAACAACAACAACAACAACCCAGTAGAATCCCACAAGTGGGGTCTGGAGAGGATAGTGTGTACACAGACCTTACCCCTACCCCAAGGGGGTGGAGAGGCTGTTTCCGAAAGACCCTCGGCTCAAGATAATAAAAAAAGAAAAAAAGAAAAAAAGAAAAAAAAACTATTGGTTTGTAATAATTTTTAAATGAATGATTAGGGCTGAATAGTGAATATGGGGGGAGGGGAATGCATGTTTATTTTAAGTAATGGGTAAAAAACTTGTTTATAGGCTTTATTTACCTATTTGCGCAATAGATAACTTGCTTAGGACATGCACTTCATATGTTAGAAATCCTGTTTTAGGTCTTTTATTCTCAGCATGTTATTGTGCTCACTTCGTAATCTTAATTATTAACAACAAACCAATTAAACTGTCATTACTGCATTGGCATATTAGAAATTATGTTTTAGGTACTCATATGTGCATTAGATATCCTGTCCTTAGGACTTCTTTTTCGTTCAAATTACAGTGGTTAATTAACGTGTTAGTCTAATAACTCTGCTAAAATATCGTTGAGTGGTTTGAAACGTTTTCTACAAATACCTTATCATGCGTGGCTTTTAAAAAAATAAGAATCAAATATGCGTGCTCATTCCTTGAAATAATCAGACAATGTATATGATGCCTAGGCAAACTTTAGTCCCAATAAGAATTGATTAACTGTGTTTTACTAGTTTAAGACCAACCAACTTCTTTTAATTTCCACTCTACCGTTCCCATTCTTGCTTTGATTCTCTGAAGTTCACTCTATTTTTCTTTAAAAACTCTGCTTCATCTGGAAATGATTTTTGAAATGGTGCACCTATTCACTCTTATTGAGTTTCTGAGTTTTATGTTCTTAAATCACTGGGTTACCAACCTCTGCCTAGAATCATGCTATTTTACTTGTCCTGAAATTACTGTTGCTACTTTATTTTTTAACTGTTGTTACCTATTCCTTTTGTAAAATATCTTGAATGTGTTTAAGACGTGCTAATTATGCGTTCATTTGAGGAGGGATATGTGAGCCTTTATTTGATTTTGTATGTTCCCTTATGTGCAGTCCTATTTGTTATGTATGTCGCTTAGCATTTTTGCCTTTAAACTTAAGGGTTCAGCCTAGTTCCTACCACATAGGAATAGTTTTCCTAAATACCCTCCAGGACTTATAGGACGGACGGATAATAGCACGCGGTAAGTATTCATGACCAACACACGCGTTTAGTAACCTTTACAGAGTGGGAAGGGTAGAATATGGAGATGATGATCGATGCGGTAATATCTCATGTAGCTCCTTTTCTAAGGAGAAACTACTGAGTATTGCATTAATGATCCATATTAATCATAAACCTAGGACCCCTTTCCCTTTATTTGTTTTCATCTCCTCTTGTAAAACTATTCATATCTTATCTTCAAAGTTGTGTTTTTAGCATATTTGCAATGTTGTATATTTGAAACTTTGATTGTTTATTTGATTAAATGAAGTCACAATATAACATGGCTGGGAACCATACTAGTGGATCTTGAGGGGTGCCTAACACCTTCCTCTCGAGATAATTTTTAGCCCTTACCCGAACTCTGGTTTTCCAACTCAAAAACCCTTAGTGTCCTAATGCACTTAATCATTTGGCGGCGACTCTTCAATTCCAAAAACCCATATCCCAAAAGGGAATAAAGTTGTCCTCACAAATGTCGTAAACCCGATTTCTCGAGAAAAAGGAGGCGTCGACATATATATATATATATATATATAAGAAAATTCAATATTTACTCTGTAGTTATACTATAGCTTACATCTAAATTAGAAGAAACCAAATATATATAAATTTTCTTCTATTTAAACATAGAAAAACATCTTATATTCTAAGAATATTAATATTTATTATAATTTTTAATTTTCTTAAATAAAACCTATTAAGAGTAAGATAAATATTTAAAATAATAATATTATACCTAAAAGAATATTTACGCTAAACTAGTTTAGGTGTGGTCAAAAATTAGTTGTTCACAACATGTCCCTCTTTTCTTGGAAACAAGGAGAGTTTTCAAGCAAAGAAAATGAAAAAGGTGACTGATTTTTGACCTCGCTATTATTTGAAATGGAGAAGAAGATAAAAGAAAAAGATGCGACCTATCCTTGGTTTTAGGCAGCCTACATATCTCGGGTTATAAGGGAATCAGGTCACGTGTAGTTCAAGTGAAAGAAGAGTAACAGAGTATTCTTCGAAGGAGAGTCAAGCGAAGGTACGTCAAGGTTCCGATCCGTGGTTCCTACTATTACATCAAAATAAAAAAGAAAATTACATACTCTTTAAATATAAGAGTTACAAAATCCCTATCTAAATGCCATCTGGAGTCTTGTCTTGATTCCTGACTTACTTCTCCCATTGATGTTATAACCCATATCCACACGCGTTAGTTCATGCCATATGTTAGTTAACACAAATCCAATAAGTAATTATCCTTGAGATGATAAGAAGTTAATCATATTGATCTGAAGTGATACAAGGGTGCATAAGGGTGATTAACAAGTATTAGAAGTTAAACGAATCAAAGATGTTGTAACTCGTATTTTTGGGTAAATCTATAGGTGCTTAATATACTAAGGAGGTCATGGTTTAAGGTATTTGAATCATATAATATCCGTATCATAAGTCTTGAAGTCAAACGAGTTATGAAACAAAAGTCGACAAAAGTTGTCACAACTTAGGTTCATAGTTTTACTTAAACTTTAGGTCAAATGTTATTAAGCTTTTCTCCCAATATACTTGGAATTAAGGGGTGATCTACCCACCAAATTGAAGATCTATGAGTCTAGTTTCCAACGCATTAAACCGTTTATCAATACGACATTGGAGTAGAGAGATATAGGCATTTTTGTGAGACTGCACAAGCTGCTATGTGACAAGTAGGTGTGTCACCTACTTGTTTAAATGATGGCCCAATAAGAGGGAATTTCGGGGCAGCTATTGAGCCCATTTAAAGTGTTATCTCCTTCAATATAAACCTCATTATATATCACAAATAATCAGACCTAAACCCCTGCAAACTTCCTCCCAAAAATTCTCCACAAACCCTAATTGATTTTCCCTCTCTTTCAAGTTCAAATTAGGGGTAAACCCTAGAGTTTGAAGAACCAAGATAAAGGCTGAGTTATCCAACAAGTAAGGTGAGTTTACTGCTGTATTTCATACATTTATTCTTCTGTTAATTCATGGTAACTCGTTCTATACATGTAAGAACTCACGGGACGGTGATCGGAAGCCGTGAGTTCAAGTTATTCACTTGTAGCGGACTGTTTTGTGGACTGTTTTGTGCTGCTGTTGGGCTCCGTTTTTATTATTGTTTTGTGGAGTTTTGGAGGAGGCAGGGTGTGGAGAAACACCATATATATGTTGGGTTGTGGTCTGTTAGTTCTTCGTAATATTTTTGGGTCGTTTGATACGACTATGGTGTCCGTCGTATGTATGAAGTGATTAGGTTGTGTGTGGACTGTTTTGGGAGGCTCAATATGTTTATTAATGATGTTGTTTAGGCTGTTTGGTGATTGTTTTGAATGGTGTGAAGTCATATATATAGGGGAGGTGCTGTCCGTTTCATCGTAAAATAGGTTGTGGTCGATACATAATAGTTATGACGCTTGAATGATAACTATAGTATCGTTTCTCTTGTTGTAGACTAAGGAGTCGTGAAAATTGCATAGCTTGAGATTGGGGCAGTATATACAAGGTATGTGAGGCTATACCTTTCCTTCTTTTGCACGACTCCGAATATACATAATGTGATGAACGAGCTTCCAAAGATACTCTACTCTTAGAAGCTAGCAGTACTTACATTGTTTCCCCTCTTATGGGACGATTGATGTTAATGTTGCTTCTCTTATTCTTATGTTATCAATGTTGTTGGTATTTCCTGATTCCTATAAGGTTCATAGTGAAGAGTTACTCCTAATAACGCATACAAAGGATACCTTACGTCACTCCTAAAGGTTTATAACATAATTCCATGAGTCAAGCATGCACTATATATATATGTATCTATTTTACTCTACCGAGCCGCGCTATAGACGGCCGGGTATGGCACCTACTGTGCAACCACTGATCAGTTGGGTTTTACCGAGCTCCACGTGGCCGGGTACGATCTACCGAGCCTTATGATGGCCGGGTACGTTTTTACCGAGCCTATTACGGCCGGGTACGATATGATGATGATGATGCCCACAGAGGCGTATGTTTTAAAAAGCTTATATATTTATACATATGTATCATGCATTTCATGTCAGTAGCCCTCAGAGGTACTCAGATGTTACAGGTTGTATATTCTCTATCCATGTTTATATTACTGTTCGTGTTTATGCTTCCCTGCCTTACATACTCAGTACTTTATTCGTACTGACGTCCTTTTATTTGTGGACGCTGCATGTCGTGCTGCAGGTCCTGATAGACAGGCAGGTGTAGCTCCCCCACCACAGTAGGCTGTCCAGTTCAGCAGTGATTGGCGAGATCCCTTCTCCGGACTTGCCTTGGTCTTGGTATGCATTTTTGTTATAGACATTATGGGTATGTCGGGGCCCTGTTCCGGCTATGTTGCAGTACTTATGTTCCTATAGAGGCTCATAGACATGTGTCGACTCATGTATAGTTTGGTATGCCTTGTCGGCTGGTTTTTGTTGTATAGCCTTTCATGATAGCGTGGTAGGTCGTACCATATATATATAGTTTCTTGATTGTCTGGTCATCCCATGTTATGTAGGTTCATGCCATCATATTTTATTGTTGGTTGTCATATTTATAGCACTAGGTTCCTAGGGTCTCACAAGTCATGAGCAAGTCTAGTATAGTATTGCAGATCGGTACGGAAACATCTGTACTTATCTTCGGGAGGCTATAGGGCTGTTAGGAGTACTTCCTATCTTGATACCTTATCATGCGATTTGTTTCCTGTGAGGCTTATACCTTCAATTCATTCCTACTCAATCTTACGCGACGTGAACCACTTGTTATAAATCGAGAATTGAAGAACCGTAATGGTACTGCAGATGTGATACGAGATGTTTCTCCCAGTATAGCTAATCGGATTATTATCGTCACTTTGTAGAATGATATTTTAATATTTTAGCCTAGCAGCTATACTTCTGAGGGCTCTAAGGCTAGGCACAAGTTGCCATGATGCTTATGAACTATTGTTCCGCAGTAATGATATGATGGTAGGATGTTTGCCTACGTGTCTTGGCAGTGAATGACTTGAAGGGAGGTTTACTCAGTGCATACTCAAGATATTTAGTATTTTATTCCCGGCAGGGAAAGGCAATCAGACTAAAGATGGTCAGATTTGGGCTGGGGGAAGTATTGAGACATGGTATTTGCAAGCGTTGTTGAATTTTCTTCTATGATGGGGTGTCATTGTCCTAATTGAACGTACTAAGCTCGCATGTATTATGAACTTCTACAATTTGCCGTTGGGGCAAGCTTTTGGGAGATAGAATCAAAAAATCTGGTTGTTAGATATCGCCAGGTAAGGTAGTTCAGGATTGAATCGGCATTTCGAAGATAGATTTTATTCAAGGCAACAACTGAGCAGCAAAGGATGAGGAAGGATATGTGGGAAGTGTTAGGCGATGTTCAAAACTTCTAGAAGGCCAGGTATAAGAATAGCAGGTCGAGTAGTTGATTAAAGAAGTGAGTTTGCCAAAGTGGGAGAGTGGAGGAGCCACATAGGGGCTTGGTGGTAGGATGACTACGCATCTTAAGAAGAATTTGGATAAATTTGGGAATTTTAGTGATTGGTTATTGGGATCTACAGATCTAATTTGAAGTAGGGGTTCTTGTGCAGTAAGAGATTTGATATAACAGAAATGATCTGCTTAAATGAAGAAGGATGCAATATAACTTTGAATTGGAAGGATGTTTTCGCATATTTAATTGATGTCCACTAGGGGTAAATGGACCTGTGCAGCTGGAGAGTGAGCTCAGACTCAGGATGGGTTATTGATGTCGTAGTGATTGTACCCCATGCAACAGCGTTGGAAGATGTCAGTGAGAGCTTTCTATAGGTAGGTTATTCATGTGAGCAGGTTAGCGGTCGCGTGGTTGATGAGGCTTCTGCGAAGAATTCTATTAGTTATAAAGCAAAGGGATCGATCGTGCGAATGTTGTTAATGATTCATATTATAAAAATGGGGTTTCTATAGTAAGATATCAATAATTTTGGCGGTTGATTGCGCAAGGTTATATCAATAAGAGATTAAGAATCCCGGTGGACTCCAGAGTTGTGTAATAGTGGCTTCAAACTAAGTGGGAGAGTCCCACCGTCTATGAATGGGTTGCATGGTTAACTACTTGCGAAGTTTTTGGTTATTAGCATATTGATGGTTTATTCCAACTATGGGAAGAGAACATAAGTGGTATTGAGCAAAGGAATTATTAAAGGTGTGCTACGGTTGGCCTTATTGGCTCATGTTCAGACTTGGGGATGGATTCAAGATTTATGCCTTGTATAGATGCAGGTTTCAAAGGAAGTGATTTCTGTCGGGTGCCTCGTCGAGAGGGTATTCATGTGTTACAAGATTCATAGAGTTGTTTATATTTGGGGGCCAAGTTAGAGCGGGTGACTCTCAGCAACGGTCCTAGTGAATTCAAAGGGTAAAATTGTGGTGCCTAAATGATGTTGAGCTTATAGGTTCGATTAAGAATCAAGCTTTGTAGCAGCTTGTGAGAAGGGGCACAGAATGTTCTATGATGTTTTGACTTGCATGTAGCATTTGGGAGGTATGAAATGGTTTTTGGGATTTGAGACAACATGGTCTCGTGATTCAAGGTCACTCGGGATAGGTGTGGATGGAGTATGTTCTATGTTGAATAGAGTTAGTATTATTTCTAAGGCAATCCAGGATAAATTGAAAGAAGGTAGATTGATTAGCCATAGTTGAATTGACATATTGGGTGCAGTAAGTGATATAGAATTTGAAGTGAGGATCGAGGTTGCAGTTCGGTAGTAACAAGGATGTCACGAGCTCGGATGAACAGAAAGGGAGTTTCGATGTTCAAAGCAAGTTGGTATTATCTGCAGTGACACCTCAGATCAGCGCTTTATGAAAAAGGCTTTGCATCCTGGTTAGGGGTTCTTAATCGCTTTCGGCGTTAGTGAGACCGGCGGTTTGGGTGTACAGACCTATTAATTGTTATGATAAGTGGTGGGAGCGTGTCTCACAGGAAGATTTTTTTTAGTGTGGCAAGTAGTCACATGATTGGTTAAACATTTAAACCGAGTATGATGATCGTGGTGATATTGTCAATTCGAGAATATATGCCTGGAGGGCACTCATTTACTGAGTTGTGGACTATGGATGAGTACTCTGGTTATGATGGTTGTTCTTGTATGTTATGAGAAGAGGGAAATTAGTATGGACCTTTGAAAGGTTATTGGCTTAGTTTGATACGATCAGGATCGACTTGAGGTCAGTGGATGGATTTAAATGTGAAAATAGGCTCTATGTCAGGCCAGTTGTGTTCATTTCAGCAAAGCGCTCCTTGTGGAAGAGCAGTCAGGGTGTTATTTTGTTGTCAGCTATTCCAGGTAATGATTTGTTTTGCCGTGTGAGTTGTGAGACGACTTGGTAAATTTCTTACATGTTGAGGTTCCACGTGGCGATGATGTTATATGAGCATGATGGTTCTTGAGATTCGGATCGAGTATCACACCTCAGTTGTGCTTGAATTTTTGTAGCCTATAGCGCTAAGAAATTTCATAAGTTTGGGTCAAAGTACATTTCAGTGATATCGATTTGGGATTCTGAGTCTAGGAGCAGCTCCGTAGGGTTATTCTGGAGTTGGGAGTGTGATCGGAAGTGAATTCGGAGGCCCCTAGGTCATTATGGAGCCATTTGGCTAAAGATAGAAATTTGAAGGTTTTTGAGAAGTTTGATCGAAAGTGGACTTTTTGATATCGGGGTCAGAATCCGATTTCGAAAGTTGGAGTAGGTCTGTAACATTGAATATGACTTGCGTGCAAAATTTGAGGTCAATCGAACGTGATTTGATAGGTTTAAACATCGAAAATAGAAGTTTGAAATTCTAAAGTTCATTAAGTTTGGATTGGAGGCCGATTCATGATTTCAGTGTTGTTTGATGTGATTTGAGGTCTCGAGCAAGTTCGTAATGTGTTTTGGGATTGGTTGCTAGGTTTAGTTGAGGTCCCGGGGGCCTCGGGTGGATTTCGGATGTCCAACGGATCAAATTCGGAATTTGAAGAAGAGCTGAAGCAGCTGATACCTGGTGTAACTGCACCTGCGAGGTTTTGGCCACCGGTGAGGAACCGCAGAAGTGGCCAGGAAGCCATAGATGCGGTATGGGCGGTGGAGAGCTAGGACCGCAGATGCGGTTAGGGTTCTGTAGAAGAGGGATCGCTTTTGCGGAAGATTGGACGCAAAAGCGGAAGAGGGGAAACTTGGAGTGGACCGCAGATGCGGTCAGGTTCCCACAGAAGTGGGACTGCATCTGCAGAAGATAGGTCACAGAAGCAAAAGAGGAGGCCTGGTGGGGGAACCGCAGAAGCGGTATTTGGACCGCACCTGCGGAACCGCAGAAGCGGTCATAGGTCCGCATGTGCGAAAATTGCTGAAGGCAGAATAGTTGTTTTAAAGTCGAGTTTTGGCCATTTCCTATGAGTTTTCTTGGCTTGGGGCGATTCTTGGAAGATCTCTAGATAGGGTTTTCATCATCAATGACAAGGTAAGCTACCCCCACCTATTTTGAGTTAAATACATCAACTATGTATGGATTTGAGCATGAAATTTGTAGAAAACTTGAGGTTTGGGGGAAAGCCTAGAAAACTTGTATTCTTGGATTTTGACCACGATTTTGGGTATGAAATTTAGAGAAAATCATATATTTATTGTTTGTGAGGCCATGAGTAATCTATATCTTCAAAAAATTTTGGATTCCGGTCACGTGGGCCCAATGGTATTTTTGTCAACTTTTCGATCGGGGTTAGGAATTAGATTATAATGAGTACCTTAGCATATATTAATGGATTTACATAATTATTGGCTAGGTTTGGAGTGTTGTGCATCTATTCGAGTCTTCAGAAGGGCGTGGAATGTCGGTTGTGGATCTTTGGAGCGAGGTGACTCTCCTTTCTAACCTTATAAGAGGGAATTGTCCCCAAAGGTGAGTTAATTGGTTATGTGCTCCTATTTGTGGGGGCTACGTACACACAAGGTGATGAGAGTCCATGCGTAGCTACTATTATGCTATTGTCTGGGTAGTCTAGGACCCAAGAGCATGCTATACTTGGATTAATTGTAAACTTATTGACGACTTGAATTGTATAAATCACCTCGGATTAGTAAATGAATTTCTAAAGGGATTAAACATTATTTTCTTAAATTATTAAAAGAGAATTAGTTTTTATTTGGATAAATGTTCCTCGAAAATTCTTAATTGATTGTTTGAGCATGTATCCCTATGTGTACATGCGTCACATGCATGATTCACGAGTAGGGTGTTTGTTTATTTTATGTTGACCGCGTAGCATGTTAGTTTGCGATCGGGGTAATAGATGCATCTATAGTCGCGCTGTCGACCCTCAGCAAGTGCACAGTTTACATTTCTTTTGGAGCGGGCCGTCGACCTCGGCATGATATGTGCATGCTTACATTGCTTGCCTAAAATATTAAATGTTGATATCGCCTTTTCATGGCCTGATATAAATTGATAAAGATGTTGAAAAGTAAATCTTGAAAATCCTTATTAATTGATAAAGGTGTTTACCTATTTTTCCGGCTCGTGAGTTAGGACTGCTATATAAATCCATGATTTCCACACATGTTATTATATTATCATTCCACCACTAGCAAGTATTAAAGTCGACCTCTCATCTCTACTTCTCTGAGATTAGACGGGATACTTGCTGAGTACACGTTATTTTCGTACTCATACTATACTTCTATGTATTTTTGTTACACAGGTAATTCTTGGACTAGGTGAGTGGCATTATTCAAGACGGTCCGTAGCTAGTATAGTCTCTTCCAGTATATTGTATTTACTTTCTGTCCACTGTATTCCGGACAGATGTTATATCTTATTTCCTTATCAGTAGATGCTCATGGACTTGTGATACCGGGTTCTGGGATGGTTTTGAAATATTTTTACTAATTGCTTATTATTTAATTTGAATTGAAGCAATTATCTTTTTATTTTTGAAAAATTGAAGGAAAATCTTAGAATATTGTTTAAAAACAAGAACTTCATCAAGTAATTTGGGTTGGCTTGCCTAACAACAGTGTCCGGCGCCATCACGACCCTTAGTGGATTTTGGGTCGCGACACATGAACTTGTACTGATGATCATTTTTTTTTCTTTTTGATAATTTTTTTTTGATTTTTTGATTGATTTTTGTAAGTACATTGGTTCCAAAAGAGGGAAAACACAAAGAAATATAAACAAGGCTTCAAAGGGCTAACTAGGGTTGACCAGTGTTTGGGTAGCGAGAGTGATAGCCTTTCGTCATCCCAACCAAAGAATGCTAAGTATAAACCAAATGCCCCAACAGAAGCATGTCAGACATAGTATCTCTTGACCGCATCTGCATTGACGGATATGTCTTTTACCTTTCCTTCTTTATCTGCCAAGTTTTGAGCTCCTTTCGACAATACTTTCTTGACAAGGTAAGGACCTTGCCAATTCGGGGCTAACTTTCCTTTTGCTTCTTCCTGGTGTGGAAAGATGCATATCAAAATAAGCTGTCCTACCTCAAATTTTCTTGGGCGCACTTTCTTATTGTAAGCACGGGTCATTCTTGTTGTACAACTGCCCGTGGTAGCATCTGACCAATCACTTTCCATCAATAAAAGGCAATGTTTCAATCGAGTCTTGACTGAATGTTCATCAGTGATCTTGGCTTCAAAAGTGATCCGAAGAGAGGGAATCTCATTTTCGGTTTAATTCTTTGTTTATTTCCTTATAAGCCTTATCTTCAACACATTATGCTTCTTGGTTCATTCTTTCAAAATCTGATAGCATTTTAGGATCTGGGCATGAAGTCCGCAAGCATGTCATATTATTAAAATCTGCATTAATATAATTGAAAATAAAAATAGAAGAAGAAAAAAAAAGAAAGGGACAAGATTAGAAAAGAGACAGTCACGGATGATGAAATATTGGTTTTATTTATTTGAATATTAAAAAAAATTAAAAAATAGAAGGATTTACATCAGAATGTAATACAGTAAATTAAAAATATTTGGATGACACACTGAAATAACTCGAAAGGTAGAAAAGATAGCAAGACCGATTACCGAGACTCCCGTCTGATAGGGAATTCAGGGTTGGAGCCCATTTTTTGTTTCTCTTCTGCCGCGGCAATGGCTACTATGACTTTTAATACTGGATCAAATTTCCCATCATCAAATCATCCCAAGCAGGCCATATCCTATTGCTCAAATCTGGTAAAGTCAATCCCACATTTGCCTTTATTTTTTTATTTTTTTTACCGCTAACTTGCGTACTTGCCTTCTCTTGATCTTGGATCAACAACAATGGTGCTTGTTCCATTTGTTGAGAAGATGTTTTTACTTTAGAGGATCTTGGATTGTTTGCGTGTCTCGCCATTACAAACCAACAAACCGACCACGTTTAACTATCTTTTATTTCAAAACAAAAAGTATGTTAGAATAAATACTCTCTTTTCTTTTTTTATTCTTTTTTTTTTACCACTTTATTCTCTTCTCTTCTTTTTTTACTATTTTTTTCTTTTCAAAATGATTCGATCGAACCTAATGTAGGTTGCCTACGTATCATGTGGAGATATGAACCAGATCTTCCGTAGTTTGGGAAGATCGGTAATAAAGCAAGTAAACTAACTCTTTTTTTTGTGTGGATATTTTCTAAAGAAAAACTTCTAAAGAATAAAAAAAAAATTGTTTGTAAATTTTTTTGGGAATTTTCGAAAGAAAAACTCTTGAAGAAGAACCAAAACATTTTTGGATTTTTTAAAAAGTGGGGGCCGGACCGGATTAAGGTTGCCTACGTATCTCACATTCGGTTAGAATCAGACCCACATAGTTTGTTTTAAAATAACTAAAAAAATTATTTTGAAAATTGTAATTTTATATACCAAAACCTTTCAAAATTTTATTAAAAAAAAGATATTTTATGAAAACTTGGAAATTTTCTCTTTCTCTCTTCTATGTTCAATCAATCTATCCTAAAGCAGGTCAATAAATGAGTGAAGCCCATCAAATAATATTAAATATAGCACATAAAGATGAACATGTTGGTCCGAAAAATTGGTACCTGTCCTAGACGGGCCTGACCCTGTGCCGAGTCCCGTTAAGTCCAAAGCACATGATGCAAATAAAGCGTAACCTACTAGGGATATTCATTACTTGTGGCTTGTTCTTCTATGTTTTCAAATTCTAAGGGAGATGGTATCTAGGCATGGCTTACCCGGGTGGACAACCTGAGCCGAGGAGCGTCACAAGTTGAGTCTAGGGTGTCGAAGGAGGAAAAGGAGTTGAAGTTCTTAATTATGAGGATGTGTGCATTCAGCCAGGCGTGGAACTGTCGGAGGGTTACAAACCTCCTAAGTTCAAAATGTTTGATGGAATAGGTGACCTAAAAGTACATTTGAGAATATACTATGATAAGCTCGAGGGTGTTGTAAAGGATGGAAGGATTCACATGAATTTGTTCACGAGGAGTCTCATGGGAGATACCCTATCTTGGTATATCAGTCAGAATCCCAAGAAGTGGGTCAATTGGGTAGGCATGGCATCGGACTTCATGGATCAATTCAGGTTTAACACAGAGAATGCAGCGGATGCCTTCTACATACAAAATTTAAATAAGAAACCAACAGATACTTTCCGCGAGTATGTTACTCGATGGAGGTCAGAAGCTGCAAAAGTTAGGCCGGCACTAGAAGAAGTGCAGATGAACAAATTCTTCGTCAGGGCTCAGGATCCCCAATATTATGAAAGGCTAATGGTCACAAAAAATCACAAGTTTTCCGACATCATCAAACTCAAAGAAACAATTGAAGAAGGAATCAAGAGGAAAATGGTGACAAATTTTGAGGCATTACAGGACATGAACAAAGCATTGTAGTCGGGGGGTATATCAAAGAAGAAAGAAGTAGGGGCAGTAATGGTGGCCCAAGGTCCAAAATCTCCACTCACATACCAGACACCTCCACCTATATACCAACCCTCACCTCCCAGATATTCTCACGCCGCTACCTCCTATCACACTTATAATATCTAACCAACCTATTACCACTCACCTTTAGACAGTCAAAACTATCAAAAACCCAGACCCAATTTGTATCGCAAGTCACCCAGACAATATACCTTTTTTGCTGAACCCATTGACCAACTGTATGAAAGATTGAAGTCTACTGGATATGTTACCCCTATTCCTACTATCGCAATGGAAAACAGACAAAACCAATGCATAACATTCTGGGATGAAAGGGAATCCTATCGATGAATACCACACCCTAAAAGATAATATCCAAACCCTGATTGATACAAAAGTCATATTAGCAAAGGAAGCCATGCCAAATGTCTGCAATAATCCCCTCCCAGATCATAGGGGTGAAGGGGTAAATGTGATAGAGACTGATGGAGAATGGGATCCTAAGTGGTCAATCGGGTCTATTCGGGAAGGTCATGACCCTAAACCCGCAGTCACACTCACTCTTATTGTGGTAAAAATACATCTTCCAGTTGAAGTTGAAGTAGCCACATCAGTTTTGTTCGAAATTGAAGTAACAACACCTGTGGTCACACCAGCTCTATTTGAAGCATAAATATCCACACCTTCACTATGATAGTAGCACCCACACCTCCTTTCAAGTGCAACGCCATACCCTGGGATTATATTGCCGAAGCTAGAATAAATGGAAGAGCAAAGTGGAAGAGTCTGGTGCCACACAGGGAATGACCAGAGCGGAAAGGATCTGTACGCCCAAAAACATGAGAGGAACAAGCAAGGAAGCTGCTACCAAACAACCCATCATTGAAACTAGACCAGACAATCTTTGGAGGAAAGTACATGCGAGAGAATACTCTATCGTCGATCATTTGAACAAGACTCCCGCCCAGATATCCATCGTGTCGCTATTGCAAAATTATGAGGTGCATAGGAGTGCTCTGACGAAGGTGCTGAATAAAGCTTATTTAGCCAACAACATCACTAGTGGAGAGATGGACAATATGGTAGGGCAAGTACCGGAGACAAATTCATTGTTGGGCTCCTGCATATTACAGTACAGTTTGAAGACAAATTCATTGCTAGGGTCCTAATAGATGGGGGTTCAAGCCTCAACATTAGTCTATTGACTACTCTGAAAAGGTTGGGCAAATATTTCCATGATATACGAGCAGGGAGTATGAACGTGAAAGCATTTGATAGGTCTCAAAGAGCCACAATTGGGGAGATTAACCTATGTTTGCAGACCGGACCAACTTGGTTCGATGTTGAGTTCCAAGTACTAGATGCTGCTGGGGCTATGGATTCCACGCTATGCCAAGTCGTGAAGTTTGAATGGAACCATTAGGAGGTAATCATTCTTGGGAATGGAAGTAATCCCATTTACACCAGTCAAACTGTTTCGATTGTCGAGAATAGAAGAAGGTTGGGTGGAGAGACTTAACACCGTGTGTGTCAATGCAATTGAGAAAGACAAGTGGCAGAGTAACAAAATAGAAAGCATACTAGCATGGCCTGAGTATGAACCCGGCAGAGGGCTTGGGAAGAAACTCCAAGGCATTACCAAACCGATACAGTTGAAACGTCATGGCACAACTATTGGGCTGGGATATCCATACAACTGGAAAGAGTATAATGATTGGTCTCCACCATGGTGTGGTCCTTATTACCCTCTCGAGCATCCAGTGCCACATCTGAGTCAGACTTTGCACCAGGCCGATATAATATGGTGATCTTAAGAGGAAGAAGCTTTGGCTGGGTTGAGAAATTTGTTCCTAAAAGACGAGAATAAGGATTGCAATATGATAGTTGAGGAGGAAGAGGAAGAAGGCCTCACTATTCAGACTGTGGAGAAGGGAGTTATCCACAAGAATTAGACTACAACACCATCCCAGTCCCACCGAGTTCCTTGGTAGATTGGCAGTTATCCTAATTTGTTTTAATAGCCATGCTAGGCATTTAAGATATTTTTACTATTTTGTTTTAAAGATGCATTTTGTTTTGCAATAATTACTCGAGTCATCGAGCCGTACCTATTTTGGATATTTTCAAATTTAATTAATGCATTGTTATTTAGTATTCATTATTATCTTTCATAGTTTTCTTCTACAACATTATTATTACATTTCCTGATGAATCGATGACAGTGACATGTAATGAGACAATGCAATATAAGGATAGAGACTCAGAAGAAGTGGATGAAATACCCGAGAATGTTGTCAGAGAAGTTGAGAATTTTAATAACAAACCTAAGTCAAATATGGACGAAACTGAAGTAATCAATATGGGGGATTCAGAAACCGTCGAAGAAACTTGCATAATCATTCACTTATTGCTAACGGAGAAGGAAGAATACACTTGTTTCCTAAAAGAATATGAGGATATTTTTGCATGGTCATATGATGACATGACGGTCTGAGCACATCTATAGTGGCTCATAAGTTGGCTACCAATCCAATGTGTCTGCCAGTGAAGCAGAAACTCTGAATGTTTAAACCATATACGAGCCTGAAAATAAAAGAGGAAGTCACTAAGTAGATTATTGCCAAAGTCCTCAGTGTAGTTGAGTACCCAACCTAGTTAGTCAACTTTGTATCGGTTCCGAAGAAAGATGGGAAAGTAAGGGTATGTGTTGACTATCGAAATTTAAACAGAGCAAGTCCCATGGACAATTTCCCACTGTCAAATATACACATTCTAATCGACGATTGTACTAAGCATGAACTAAAATCCTTTGTAGATTGCTTCTCGGGTTATTATCATATTTGGATGGACGAAGAAGACGCACAGAAAACAGCCTTCATTATATCACGGGGAGTGTACTTCTACAATATGATGCCATTCGATCTAAAGAATGCTGGGGATACCTACATGAGAGCCATGATGACAATCTCCCATGATATGATACACAAGGAAATAGAGGTGTATGTTGACGATGTCATCATCAAATCCAAAAGGGAACGGATCACATAATAGACTTGAGGAAGTTCTTTAACAGGCAAAGAAGGTACAATTTAAAACTGAACCCCGCAAAATGTACATTCGGGGTTCCCGCAGAAAAGTTGTTGGGATTCATTGTCAGCCGTCGAGGAAGCAAGTTGGACCCATCCAAAGTTAAGGCTATCCAAGAGTTACCACCACCAACGAGCAAAAAGGACGTGATGAGCTTCCTTGGATGCCTCAACTACATCAGGCACTTCATAGCACAGTCCATATTATTATGCGAACCGATCTTCAAAATGTTAAGGAAGGATGCTAAGACCAGTTGAACCTAGGATTGTCAGAAGGCTTTTGAAAAAATAAGGAATACTCGTCTACACTGCCAGTCCTAGTCCCACCCGAACCTAGCAGAACTTTGCTACTCTATCTGTATTAGATGGGGCTTTCGGCTGTGTTTTGGGACAACATGATGAGATAGGAAGAAAGGAGCAAGCTATATATTACTTGAGTAAGAATTTTGTACCTTACGAAGCACGGTATTATCTGGTAAAATGCACTTACTGTTATTTGACATGGACAACTAAAAAATTGAGGCATTACTTCTGTGCCTATACCACATACCTCATCTCTAGGATGGACCCTCTAAAATATATCTTTTAGAAGCCATGTCAACCGGGAAGTTAGCCTACATACAGATATTGTTAAGTGAGTTCGATATCATCTATGTAACTCAGAAGACAGTCAAAGGACAAGCATTGGTAGACCATCTTGCAGAAAACCCTGTGGGACGAGAATACAAAACATTAAAAATGTATTTTCCTTTTGAAGAAGTATCATTTGTAGGAGAAGACATTGCTGAAGCCTACGATAGTTGGAGAATGTTCTTCGATAAGGCTGCAAACTTCAAAGAAGTGGGCATTGGAGCAGTTTTGGTATTAGAAATAGGTCCACATTACCCGATACCGCAAAGCTTAGGTTTCCGTGCACCAACAATATGGCAGAATATGAGGCTTGCATCATGGGGCTCAATTTGGCCATTGATATATATATACAAGAATTCCTGGTAATTGGTGATTCAGATCTTCTGGTATATCAGGTACAAGGAGAATGGGCTGCGAAAAACACCAAGATACTACCATACTTGTATCATGTGCAGGAACAAATTAAGAGGTTCACAAAGATAGAGTTCAAACATGTTCTAAGAGTCCAGAACGAGTTCGCAGACGCACTGGCCACCTTGTCCTCAATGATACAACATCTGGACAAGAATTTAATCGATCCTGTCCTGGTAAAAATCCATAACCAGTTGGCTTACTATTCTCATGTTGAAGAAGAAAAATATGGAAAACCTTGGTTCCACGACATCAAAGAATATCTGCAAAAAGGAGAATACCTGAAACGGGCAAACCATACTCAGGAACACATACTGTGGAGGTTGTCTAATCACTTATTCCAAAGCGGAGGGACCCTGTATAGAAGAACTTCGGATTTAGGACTGTTAAGGTATGTTGATGCAAAAAAGCATCCTTCTTGCTTGAGGAGATACATGCCATAACTTGCAACCCACATTTGAACGGTTTTGTTCTAGCCAAAAAGGTACTCAGAGCAGGATATTTTGGATTACCATTGAAACAGATTTCATCGGGTACATCCAGAAATGCCACCAATGCAAGATACATGTAGATATGATAAAGGTACCACCAAATGAGCTTAATGCAACAAGTGCACCTTGGCCTTTTGCTGCCTCGGGAATGGATGCCATCGGTCCGATCGAGCCCACTGCTTCAAACGGGTACCGGTTCCTTTTAGTGGCCATCAATTATTCCCAAAATGGGTAGAGGCTGTATCTTTCAAATCTGTAACCAAGAAAGTCGTTGCATATTTTATCAGGGATCGTATTGTTTGTCGATTTGGGGTTCCCGAGTCTATCATCATTGATAATGTCGCCAATCTCAACAGTGATTAAATGAAATCCATGTGTGAAACTTTCAAAATCAAGAACAAAAACTTTACAACATATATGCCTCAAATGAACGGAGCTGTGGAAGCTGCCAACAAAAACATGAAGAAGATACTAAGGGAAATGGTAGAAAATCACAAACAATGACACGAGAAGTTACTCTTTTCCCTATTGGGGTACCGTACCATAGTCCGCATATCAATTGGTGCAACTCCCTATTTACAGGTCTATGGTACCGAAGCTGTCATTCCAGCCGAAGTAGAAATTCCATTTTTAAGGATCATACAAGAAGCTGAACTCAGTGATGCATAATGGATAAGGAGCCGCTATCAGCAACTAGCCCTCATAGATGGAAAAAGAATGAATGTACTATTTCACAGTTTGTTTTATCAGAATAGAATGTCCAGAGCTTTCAATAAAAGGGTGAGACCAAGATAATTCGCTCTGGGGCAGCTGCTGCTAAAACGTATCTTCCCGTATCAAGATGATGCCAAAGGGAAATTTTTACCCAACTGCCAGGGTCCTTACATGGTTCACAGGGTACTAACAGGAGAAGCACTCATACTTGCATAAATGGACGGAGAAGTTTTGCCAAAACCTATCAATTCAGACATAGTTAAGCGATATTATATTTAGACTATTTACATTCCTTCATCTGATGTAACTGAATTACACTTTACCTAATTCTTGTTTAAGAGGGGATAAGTAGGCAGCCCTGTGGGTTCGGTCACATCTTAGTAAAATATTCATTTCCTAGAACCAGAAACTAGGGTAGAATTTTGAGGAGGACCCTCAAAATTCCGGAACAAGTCCAACCGACGACATCATATGCCAGACAGTCAGAAATCGGTTAAGTAACTGGGGTAAAATTATGAGAATGATTCTCAAAATTCTAGAGCAAATCCAACAAATTTCATTGCACGTAGAACGACCGAAGGATCAAACTGGGGAAGAATTTTGAGGAGGACCCTCAAAATTCTAGTGCATAGAAACCACAATGTCTCTAAAAGTGTTATTTCATCAAACAAGTGCAGATTTTTCGAAAAACATTATTTCTATGGCAGTCAGATGTTACCCGGTAACTTGAACAAGATCTCAAGAGCAAAGAAAAGAAAAACGAGCGGACAAAGGCACGAACCAACCTCCCCTACAAAACTCATGATTTTTCTTTGGATGCAGGGACATTGAGTATAACAGGATTATTTTCAAAATATATACATATCAAAATCACTATCCTCATAAAAATCAGGCCTCCCGATGCAAATATATCTCTAGCTAAGAAATATTCTACTCATATTTGCTATTTGTTCACTACATAAGGCTAAGCATTGCCTTTTCTTTGCATGAGACTAAGCCATGTCTCAAATCTTGCATGAGGCTAAGCTCTGCCTCTATATTAGCATAAGGATAAGCATTGCCTTCTCCTTGCATGCGACTAAGCCCTGTCTCAAATCTTGCATGAGGCTAAGCCCTGCCTCTATATTTTCACAAGGCTAAGCATTGCCTTCTATCTGCATGGGACTAAGCCTTGTCTCAAATCTTGCATGAGGCTAAGTCCTGCCTCCATATTTGAATAAGGCTAAGCACTACCTTTTCTTGCATGAGACTAAGCTCCATCTCAAATCTTGCATGAGGATAAGCCCTGCCTCCATATTTGCATAAGGCTAAGAATTGCCTTCCCTTGCACGAGACTAAGCCCTATCTCAAATCTTGTATGAGGCTAATCCTTGCCTCCATATTTAAATAAGGCTCAGCATTGTCGTCCCTTGCGTAAGACTAATCTATGTCTCAAATCTTGCATGAGGATCAACCCTGCCTCCATATTTTCTAACGCTAAGCATTGCCTTCCCTTGCATGAGACCAAGCCCTGTCTCAAATTTTGCATGAGGATAAGCCCTTCCTCCATATTTGCATAAGGCTAAGCACTACCTTCTCTTTTCATGAGACTAAGATCTATCTCGATCTTTGTAGGAGGCTAAGCCCTACCTCCATATTCGTATAAGGCTAAGCATTGCCTTCTCTTTGTACGAGACTAAGCTTTGTCTCACATCTTGCACGAGGCTAAGCCGTGCCTCCATATTTGCATAAGGCTAAGCAATACCTTCCCGTGAGACTAAGCGTTGTCTTTCTCTGCATAAATGTCACTCTAAACTTTGCACTATCTTCTTCTCTTCGGGCAAAGCTCTCCACAAGGCTAAGTTCTGTCTTGTTATTGCCTTTGGTATCATGTCTCTACACTTCATGGGCTGACATATAACCAATTTGTCCAAAGGCATCATAGTCCGAAGACATCATCCTCATAGCCTGAAAACACCATGTTATGGCCTGAGGATCTCTCAATACTGCACATTATTATTCAAAGGCTTCATGGTTCAGAGGCACCATCTTCATGGCCCGAGAACATAATCTCATGGCCTATGAATCCCCTAACTCATTATTCATGGCCCGGGACGTCATGGTATAAGGACGTCATCTTCACTGTCTAAGGACAATCTTCATGGTCCAAAGAGAATTTGCATCATGTTTAAATTCTTGCAGTAATTTATACAATTTCATGCATCATGTTTTAAGTTTTGCAAGTAATCCATAAAGTGACCGTTCTTTAAATGGGAACAACCTTCGCTCCGGTTTCTGCTCATGCCATTTACACCCTACCATTATTTTGAACGTAACCGATCCTTATCAATGGCTCGTCCTCATTCCATGACCATTCAAATACCTACCCAGTGATACATCCGTTACGATTCAGATTCACCTTCATCACCCGCATAAACCCATTCGATAGTATCCTTCCTAAAAGAACCCTTTTTGAAATAAACGATTATTCCCATAACAATTCCATCGGTTTCATTCACCGTTGGGTACAGAACTACACATGGCCCGATTTCTGTAAAACCAATGATTTTTAGGTAGCTCAGAGATCTAGGTTCGGCCTATATTTTCAAAAACACCCCCATTAGGTCAAAATCGGTTATCATTTCTTTATCCGACAACTCTTTCATCCTTCCCGGGTAAAGATAGACAGTTGTTGATATTCAATTTTTCCCTCGTATATTTTTCAATATGCATATATATCTTAAAAATAGTGCATATACATTTACAAACTTTCATAAGTATTTCTATAATTTTAAAGGCTTTAAACTAATTTATTTCTTCATTTTCATTATACAAATATTAAATAGTTGTTCCTTATATTATTTTATAATGATTAAATTATTTAAATTTATTATTTATGCCCATATAGCGCTTAAATATTTTAATTGTATTTTTAGACTAGAATTGTATATTTTGCATTAATAGCCCATATGTATGTATAATTATATTATCTATGCAAAAAATAATATTTTGTATTTTTATAATGTTAAGTAATTATTTATATAATTTTCATGCATGAATGACATTTTTAACTATTTATTAATTATTTTTATAAATTATTTTACTGATTTGATTGGGTATTAAAAAATGGCCCCTAAAAATACTCAACTTCGGATCTAGCCTATCCCAATTACCCCAGCCCCATACATTAGCTAGCCAAATATCCAAACCCATTCAACCCAGACCCAAACTCGACCAAATTAACCCTTCCCGACCATAATCTTAGCCCATCCGTTGATCTAAGATCAAGGGCTCACAATAAATTCTCCCCTTTTAACATAACCAAACCCAACCCAAATCACTCATAACCCCAAACCCGCCGCCCTGGAATGTTTTCAATCTCCCCTTCTTCACTCTCAAACCCTAAGTGCCATCACCCAAAATCCCCTCCAAATCCCTTTGATTCCCAACCAGATATGGGTTCATCTGTTGATTTCTTGCCTTATCCAGCTACCTATCTCTACTGGCTAACCGATTATGGTGTTACATAATCACTTGCCTAACATGGAAAGTGGATCTCTTTTTTTTTAACCAAATGGGGTTTGAATCTTCATCTTTTTCCATCTATGTTCTTTCTCCGTCTCCTTATGCTTTGAATCTCTGAGATTTTTTCTTATTCCTTATTTTAGCCTAAAGGCTCGGGTATAGATCCTTTGGAATTTGTTAATATTCAGTACTTATTTTTGTTAAAAAGCATTTCTATGTTTCTTCATGACTATCTGTGATTTTTTCATGATTTTACTAAAGGTTTTTCTGCTCAATTTTACTTACCCTAAATTAGGACCCAGATCTTTTAATAACTGTCAAGGTTCCTTAATTTTGAGTAATGTTTATTTAATGTTTCATGTATCTATGTGTATCTATGTTATTCCTATAGTTTTTTCTTTAAATAATTTATTCTTCCTACAATTATGGTTTTAGATATTCTCTAATTCGATTCATTGTGCTTTTCGAATAAACCTCTTGTCTGTGTCATTATACACAGTGTGATCTACTGGCTTTATGGTTTACCCAAAATGAGGGCTTTGAAACCCTTTATTGAGTTTTAATTATTCCTTTTCTGTACGATACTAATACTTTCTTATTTTGTTTGATTTACTTGTTCTTACCTTATTAGGACCAATGTGTGATTAATACTTTATACTACTTCCCTTTGACTTAACCTTACTGGATTGATTTTATGGTCTAGTTATTAAAGTCGACTTATAATTGATTCTGGAATTATTTCTTACCTTATTTGACTACTGATTAAGTCCATTAAATGATGCTAGCATGATTTTATGCATGTTAATTGATCTATGACGACCTAAAATAATTGTTAATTGATATTTTATACCTTATTTACATGTGATTGGTTCATTACCTTATGTGTTGTGCTCTATTGTATGCTATAAAACCCTTCCCGCTTTCCCTTTTAGAAATCACTGGAACTCTCCTATTCTCACTACAAACTTAAGCTCTCTCTTACTCTTATCCTGACTTCTGTGCTAAGTGGATATTATTTGGCTGGCTGAGAGCCAAGGCCATGTTATTCTGGAACCTATCTATTTTTCCATATTTACTTTCTCCTCTACTGGTATGTGCCAACTCTTGTTATCTTTTTCTATTCTATATGTTTATGTAGTTAGTTTTATCACAGGCCTCAACATGCTTCTATTTGATACATGATTCTCGGTCATCTCTTTCTCAACTATTATGCCTTAGTTCTTGTTATCTTGTTCTATTCCAAGTGATTATATGATTAATTCACTTCAAACCTCGATGTGCTCCTGTTTGCCATATGTTTCCTGTTTGCTAACTAGTATGCCTTAATTCCTGTTAACTTATGTTCTATGTGCTTGTGTGTTTAATTTACCTTAACATGTCTGGCCCATGATTTCTATTTACTTCTTCCTAGACTTTTATGCTTTAGTTCCTCCTACCCTGTGCTATGTGTTTGTTTGGTTAGTTACTTCAAACTTCAGTATGTTTCTATTTAATACATGCTCATATGGTCCCACCTAGTGATAATTAATAAACTATGTAATCTTTAGTAATATGAAACCTTGATAGATTCAATTGCATGCTCCCTATTTAGAACATGTGTTAGGTATTTCCAATAATATGTGGCCAGTTATGTCTGTAATTCAAGCACCCCTACTCTTGTTGTGATTGCTTTAGTTACTAGTATATTACCCATGTCTGAACTAATAACAATCTAATAAATATGGATTCTTTCCTGTTTGTAGTCTTTTATATTAAATATGTTTGTTCTTAAAAATTAAACTGTTTTCTAAAATTGTCCCCTAACCCTTATCTATATACTATTTTTCAAACTTCTACTCTTAGCTATCTAGGTTCCTACCACCTCTAGTGCGAGCACTGCCTAGGGTTCCTGAGACTCCTTGGAACACTGACACATTGGAACTGGTTTTCCAATCCTTTATGAATTTTATGTTCAATCTGTGGATCCAGTGTGAGCATTGCCCGGGGTCCTTGAGGCTCTTTAGGATCTATTTTTTGGTAAAAAAGATAGTTATATTATAACTAAGCTTGTAAAAGAGAGTCGTTTACAAGATGCCTGAGAGACATCATATTTACAGTAGGAGTAGGAAATACTACGGTCCCTGCATCGGAACCAAAACTACTAGTGTTACTAAGGATGTTACTAGAGTTAGTAAATACAGTAGTAGACATAGAGCTAGTATTACACATAACAGTCTGATTTTTAACCATTCTTCTTCTAAGCAGCCCTGCTTGATCTTGTTCATGGTAGGTTGTAGCAAAAGGCGGTGAACTTTCAAAAAGTAGACAACTTTCCGTTGCATGTGGAGCTCCATAGTTGGCCAAGCAGTCAGCCACACTATTTTGCTCCCTATAGATATTGAGAAGAGGTGGGTCTATCCAGCTATCAAAGTAATAACCTGCAATCATTAAGTATATTAGTATATTGTATTGTATCATGACGTAACATACCTAGTAAAGCTTGTGCATCTGTCTCAATAGTGAGAGGTGTGAGTTTCTTTTGCACAACAATTTTCAAGCCTATGAGCAAAGCAAGTACTTCTATCTGGATAGGTGGCCCAGGTATTCCTTTCCATACAAATATGATAATCTAGTCTCCTAGGTGATTACGAAATATACCACCAATACCATAGGTATTCTGTTGTAGTGAGCACGAGCCATCAATGTTAAGCTTGTAAGAGAAATATTTTGAAGGGTGCATTTGATGTAGAGAGGTATCTTGGCACAGTTTTTCTTCATTGGATTTGTGAGGTAGTAAAATTTTGGTGCCATTTTTAGAAGAAAACTGTATCCAAAAAAGTGTTCTTCTGCTCTATAGTATTTTTATTCCGGATAAGCCAAAGCTCCCAAAGTGCAAAGGGTATAAGGGTGGTATTGGGAAGTGTATGATCTTGGTGACTTGACTGCTGATTTATAAAAAGATGTAACCAACGGATTGTAGTATTATAAAATACCGGTAAGTGTGTATTACTAGTTGATATCTTAAACTTTGCCCACAGTTGTACAACTACATAGCATTCTAAGAAAAGATATTGTGAAGTTTCAGGAGCCATATGGCACTGTGAACAAGTAGAAGAGGTAAGTTACCTAAGCGCATAAGATAGTCATTCGTAGGAAGGCGGTCATGACATAATAATCATAAACAGAAAGAAATTTTTGGAGGAACATGTAAAAGTCAAATCCATGTAAAGTCAATATGGGGAACATCAGTTACATGAGTCTTATTAGTGTGGATAACATTGTATATGAATTTTAATGAAAATGTGCCATAATGTGTGAGAGCCTAAAATAATTGATCATAAGTTATAGGGGCAAAAGCCATGTATATCTTAGTGATGTCTTTTTGTAAATTAGGGGGTAAGCAAAAAGGTAATTTATTAAGATGCCATTGATGATTATAATAATATTGTGAAACTGTTTTGTTTAGCTCAAATTGAGGAAAGGGGCCAGAGATGCAATTTCAAAGGATAGTATTATTTTGAATCCAAGTATCCTTCCAGAAATTAACATGATGTTCTGTTGCTAGGCTCCATTTATGACCTAAAGCACAATATGACCAGCCATGTATTATGTGGCACCAAGTTTGAGAGACTTGGTTTTTAATCAAGTGTGAAGGGTGCATATAATTATGTAGTAAAACTTGTGCCCATAGTTGAGTAGGGTTATTAAATAACCTCCAAGCAAGGCTTGCATGTCAAGCCTGATTTTTGGTAGATAGATTTTGTATTCCCAGTCCTTTTTGCACTAGGGGTTGTGTAATGGTTGCCCATTTTATGAGATGGATTTTCCTTTTTTGTAAAGTGGTTCCCCAGAAAAAGTTACGTTGAAAACGGTTGAGAGAATAGATTATATAATAAGGGAGTTTTATGTATTGCATAATGTTATTTGGAAGTTGATTTAAAGCAAAACAAATTAGGGTAGTTTTGCCTGCTTTTGATAAGAAACGAGTTTTCCATCCATCTAATGTATTCTTAAAATTATCAAGAAGAAATTGATAATCTTGTTTTGAGGGTTTCTTATTAAAAATTAGAAAACGTAAGAATTTTATTCTTCCCTCCATTCATCTTGAAATGTTGGCTAACAGCCTGTTTTAATGGAGGAGAACAGTTATTAAAGAAAATTACTTTAGATTTATCAAAATGTATAGTTTGTCCCGAATGGTAAGTAAAATGAGCAATAGTATTGACTATGGTTTGGCATGAGTGATAAGTTATTTTAGAAGTGAGTATGATATCATTGGCAAAGAATAAATGTGATAACTCAGGCCCATTACTACCCAATGATATTGGAAGCCATTTCTTATAATCAACTGATGCATGTATTTGCCTAGAAAACATTTCCAAACATAAAATAAATAATTAAGGGGATAAGATATTCCCTTGTCGAATTTCCCTTGTTGGTGTGAAGTAGTCAGTAAGGTTACCATTTATTAAAATAAAAGTTTTACTAGTGGTTGTGCACGACATAATAAGTTGTATAAAAGAAGGTGGGAATTAAAGGTTACCAAAGTATTATAAATAAACGATCATTCTAATTTGTCAAAGGCTTTTTCTAGGTCCAGCTTCAAGAGCATGTTCGTATTACTACCTTTTATTTTTCGAAAGTGTGTAATCAGTTCTTGTACAATGATAGCACTATCCGCTGCTCGTTTGTTTCTCTAGAAACTGGATTGTGTTGGATTGATAATTTTATCCAAAATAGGTTTGAGCCACTTGACAATGATTTTAGTAATAATTTTATAGATTGTAATGCAAAGACTAATAGGACGAAATTAAGCTATTATGGATGCTGCTTTATGCTTAGGAATTAAACAAATGAAGGTGGTGTTGATAGAAGGATCAACCTGGTCATAAAAAACTTTGTGACAAAAGTGTTTGACAGAGTCACCAATTATGTGCCAGTATTTTTGAATAAATAAGTGATGAAGACCATCTGGGCCTGGTGCCTTTAGTGGTTTGAATGAATTAATAGCATTAGTAATTTCATTGTTTTGTAATGGTTAAGTTAAAGCTGCTTGACCAGTTAGTGTTAAGATATTGCAAGGCTGTAAATAATTACTAGGAATAGAACTGATCTTTTAAGTAGTAAAAAGATGTTGATAATAGGAAGTAATATGATCTCGAATATGATAAGGATTTGTGATCCAATTTTCCCCGAGATCTTGAAGGGACAGTGATACTGTTATGTCTTCTACGATTTAAAGTACTGAGGTGAAACAATTTTGTATTTGCGTCACCGTCATTTAACCAGTCAATGCGTGACTTTAATTTTCAAAAATCCTCCTCAAGTTCAAGGATTTTATTAAATTCCACAATTAAATTTATTTCAAAATTTTGTAGAAAAAGGCTTGTGGTGTAATGAGTAAAGGATTGAATACAAGTTAACCGTGCCATTAATTTCTTTTTTCAATGAAAAAGATTACCAAAAGTAGATTTATTCTACTCTGTAACAGTACTAGTAAAGTTATCAGTGGCAGCTAATAGGTAAACATGATCAAGCCATGCTTGTTGGACTACAGATGGAAAGATAGGGTGTGTAGTACAAATTGTTTCAAACATAAAGACTTGCCTTCGAGGTAAAAGACAGTATTGAAGCTCTAATTTTAGTGGACAGTAGTCTAAATGTGTATGAGGTAGATGTGTAACTAGAGCATTAGGATATTGTTTAATCCAATCATAATTAGCCGTTAAACGATCAATGTATTCAAGTATATTAAAGCAATTCTGTTTAGTTTGTCTATGTATATCGACTACCTTTGTAACCTAAGTCTATAAGTTGTGAATAATTTAAACATTCTAATAATTTATTTGCTCTAGAATTATTTATAGGTAAACCACCAAATTTGTCATTTGCATGCATTATCTTATTAAAATCCCCACCCAATAACCAAGGACCCTTATAATAGTCATATACAAGCATTATATTCTGCCATAATATTTGTCTATTATCTAAATCAGTGCTAGCATAGATAGCTATAAATAAGAACATAAATGGTAAAGGGAGCACCTGTATTTGACAGTGAATTTCCTGCGAGGTAATGTCCACTTGTTCCACATGGATTGCATCTAATAATCATAAAATAGCAATCCCTCTTGATTGTCCAATAGTAGCAACTTCAATTAAGCCAATAAAATTAAAATCCTCCTTAATATTTTGGTGGCTTTGGCAATGAGTCTCCAATAGAACAGCCAAAGATGGTCTATTATAGTCCAATAATGAGCGAAAATTCCTTCTAAAATCAGTTGAATATGCACCCCTTACAGTTTCAAATAATAAAATTCATATGGCTAAGGGTATCATTATGTGGTCTATCCCGTTGATTCCTGGACTTCCCTGGGCGAAGTAGAGACGCTGGAAGTAGAAGCATGGCATATTTCCCTATGTCGGTATTTGTAGTGGGCCTTATCCTGAGACATGCTTTGAGGAGATTCTTGGGGCACCTTATGTATACCTTTCTTTCGTACTCCTCCTTCTGGACAAAGACTCTGATGCCGTCTAGCCATGAGTGAACAGGTCGTGTTTCCCTGCTGTAGACGAGGGCTACTTTTAGTTCTTCCTGAAGATGGGTGTCGTGTTCTACTTGATTGGGAACATAGGGTGGTGAGTTGGTTGGTGAGGGATTTGGTGTTGGTGGAGGTAGCAATGGATTATTTGATGGTGGAGTTATGTATGGTTGAATCCATGGGATGTTCAGAGTGGGTGTGGGATAAAAGGGCAGTTGGAGAAGATGGAGATGTAGATGTAGGGGATCCCAGTATGGTGTTGGTAGAGGAATTGGTTGATATAGAGAAAAGGTATGGTGTTTGCATCATGGAACAGTGATATCTCCCGTAAATCTCCGTCCCTAGCTGCATGCATTCCGCTACTATCTGTCCTAGGTCCCTTGGATGATTTATTAAGATGGTCACGTCTTGGTTATTCACCTCCATTGTGAAGGTTAAGGAATGATCCTGTAAACCCGTCTCTAGCCATGAAGTTAGTTGTGTTTGTGCATCTGGAGTTTATGTTGTGTAGATGATCGTGTTTGGTTCCATGATCTGTTGTGATGGAGGATTAGAGAACATAATGATAGGGGCTGGTGGTGTAGACGGTTAGGGGGTTGCCTTTGTATTTCTATGGTTGACGAAGATAACTTATGTTTGGGGAAACATTTTTTATATTGATGGATTGAGATGAAGGAGTAAATGTGGTATTAGATTTATTGGTACTTGGAAGGGTCGGATTTGACTTAGTGGAAGATGAAGTCGATTGTGTTGGAGGTTTGGGCGGTGTGAATGAGTGATGTGTTGGTTGTGTGTCATAGTGGGTTATAGGGATGTATAACTCATTATTCCATAGTTGCATAGCAGGTATATGGTTAGACTTTGGTATTGTTAATTCGGTCAAGGGGTGAGCGGGTAGAGGATGTATTATGGCTTCTTGTGGTAAAAGGGTAATGATTAGTTTGACCAAGGAGTGTGGTTTGCATGTGGGGGAGCCTATCGTGTCTATTTGCAAGGCTTTGTATTGGCTCATGTGTTAATTTAGCCAACTCAATTTCCACTTGAGTACATAGGATTGTAGGTAGTAGATTTTTTTCAAGTGGTGTATAAATATGAGTTGGCTCGTCCAGTCCCGTTTGTAGTAGGGTAGCAAATTGATTAGTAGTGATGATAGTAGTTATTTTGTTGTTAGAATTAGTAGGAATGTTAAGAGGAGAATTAGTATTATTAATTGATAGTTTAGTAAATGGTAGATTATTAGCAGTTGGAGAGACATACTTACCTGAAGCAGCAAGATGAATAGCATGATTAGCATCCAAATCTAATTCATTTGCCCCAACAAGAACCTTTGGAAAAGAACTTATGCGTTTAGGGAATTGCACTGTCTTCCACTCTTCAATATTTCCCCTTGATTAAGGGTAAAATTAGTAGACACGTCCATATTTGTGTGAGCTTGTATATATCAACAAACCATTTGAATATGTCCCATCCGACCACACTTTGTACATAATAAATTTAAGCCTTCGTAAAGAATGTTTTGCCTATGCGTGCCAAGATAAATATGTGTATGTAAAGGTTGATCTACCGGTATTTCAACATATAATCTGGCATATCGTCCTCTATTGGTGGAGGAAGTGCATGTATCAACTGTTAACAGATTGCCAATGATGTTACCTACTTTTTGAAGAATTAAAAAATTATAGAACTCTGTAGCTAGGTCAGGCAATCGTAACCATATAGCTGAGTAAATAATTTTGGTTTCAGAGGCCATAAATTTAGGTTCCTATTGATGCACAGACAGAAAATGATTAAAAATGAACCAAGGTCTGTCATGCAGTGCATGATTATTATTTTCTTCTTTTTGGAATTTAAGAAGAAAAAAATATGCACCTAAAGCAATGAGAGGAAGATTTTCTATAGGTTGCCATAGTATATAGATTTTTTGGCGTAGAACTTGATGTGCTACCTTTTGACCATAGACTTTTACAATGGTTGCATGCTTCCATGGCTGATATATTCTGTTTTTCTCCTCAAAAGAAATAGGAATAAAGTTGGATGGACCAGCTGGTGCATCCAATTCATCATGAAGCAACAATCCCAGTTTGGACATGTCTATTGTTGCATTAGGTGCTAGGGTAGCAGTGTAAGAAACCAGGGTATTGAGATAAGACTTTTTTGTATAGGGGTTAGCTTCCCCTTCAGGGTCCACGTGATCAATAATCATGGTGTTGTCGATAGTGGGAAGATTTTAGCATTGAGAAGGGAAGATGGTGAGGGATGTTGAGGACAGGAGATATCTGGTGTCTTTGGAGGGATTGAAGAAGGCGGTGGAGAGTTAGAAGTAGAGAACATATTTTTCACATTTGTTTCTCGATAGTTTAGATCTGGAATAGGTTTTCTTAATTTGACCACTTCTTTGGGAACGTTTACACGTTGGAAGCCTGACTTAAGGTGTTGTGGATCCCTGCTATTGTTTCAAGACTGTTGTGTTGAAGCCCTGGCTCTCAGGTTTATGTTGGGCCTCTAAGGATCCCTATAATGCAATAGATACTATTATATAGTTTATTCATTTTAGGTTGTAATAATTTCTGTATTAAAATGAGTTGGGTTGTTAGTATAAGTTGGGGGGAGGGGGTTTATATATCTTTATTTGAAACTTGGGTAGAAAGCCTGCCTATAGATTTATTGGCGATCATATGAGTGTTACTACTTGTTTAGAGATCATGTCTATAGGACTTTCTGATTGCTTTATTCTTTACTTTACTCGCGTGCTAGAAATCTTGTTTATAGATTCTTGCATTAAAAATCATGTCCGTAGGACCCATGCGCATTTTTACATGCATTAATAACCATGTCTATAGGATCCTATCTATTTTAATAATGATTTTCCGGGTAATGTTCTTAAAGAATTTTTCCCATGTGCGTTTAATAGATATCATGCCTATAGGAACTAACAATCAGTTAGATACCATGCCTATAGGAAATAAATGAATCAGTTTCAAACCTAGAAATCATGTCTATAGGATTTAACCCAATAGATATCATGCCTATAGGGTAAAATCAGTTGCTAAACTTAGGAATCCTACTAATCTAAACTCAAATAAAGTGTCACGCCCCAAAAATTAGAGGAGCGCGACCGGTGCTCAACCGAGTAAACCAGACCGAGCAAGCCTGTTAGGTCTCATTCTACCCAAACTAACTCAAGAATAAACAGGAAATGGACTCCATTAACCAAATTCTATAAACATATCAATACGATTTTTATTTCATTTTCATTAGCAACTTCATTCGCCATAATAAAGGTATTACAAGTTTTAGACATCATTGCCAAACATCAATATTACTCTTTGAAATTCCAATGCCTAACACTACCCACAACCTCTATACGGAGCCTCTAAATACAATTGAAGAATAATATGAAAATACCAGCAATAAGGCTCCGGCTATACCTTATACAAACATCAAAACAAGATCCGATAACAGAAGTGGCATGAGCCACATAGGGCCCCGAAAGGAAAGGGGATTACCAAATTAGCTGACGGGAAGTGATGAGGAGCTACGGTCAGTGGACTAGAGTACCTTCTATGGATCCACCTATAATCATAACACGAATGCAGCGCCCCCGTCAAAAGGGACGTCAGTACATTTGAATTGTACTGGTATGTATGAACAAACTTTGACCCAAGTAAACTCAAACCATACATAAGTAGGTAACAGTAATAGAAACAACAATCAAATGCACAAGAAAAGGACCAATCAAGCCAAACAAGTTTAATATCTCTCATGTTTTCCACCTTCCACAATTCCACACCAATGATTTCACAATTTGCTCAAAGGTTTATTTCAATAGTGATTTCGAACACTTTTCCACCTTTATTACCTCGACCACCCTTATTACCTCGGCCACCTAACCCACACCTTATAACTTCGTGTTGCGGCGCGTAACCCGATCCCACTGTACAGTTACAATTCACAAACAACACAACAATAACAACAATAATTCATAGAGAACAACGACAACAACACTTCTTAAGAAGTAACAACAACAATTCACAAAGAATTTCCATAACCATCAATACCATTGTACATCATTTTCAACAATTCATATGCAATTTAATTCACCACAATAATTACACACAACAAGCAAAATATGTTATTACCACAGTTGTTCCAATTGCGTCATTTACGATTTCCATCCATCATTTGTTTCTCAGCTCTTACCGCATAACTCTTTCACAATTATGCATTTAGTTTATTGTCAATTCCTTGCACCATTATATCGGGAGACTTAATCACAAACACTCAATCAAGCAAATCTCAAGAATTTCACAAACAATCCACGTAGATATCACATACCAAATATTCGTACACCAAACAAAGTGATTTTGCAAAGGTCAAAGTTAGCCATACATACCTCAAAGAGCTTTTCCTTAAGTTACTACAATGTTCCAAAAATTCTAGCAACTTCAATCTATTTTGAGACATAGCAAAATTGAGCAAAAATTAGAAAGATATTCATAACTCTAGTTCATTTGAGCATTTTATCAGATATTACATGAGCATCTTAATCTCAAATCTGTTTTTCATGGGTTTCCTTCATTCCCCAACCGAATCTTACTTATTTATATTAAACAATCTTCCCATAAACCTATATTGGACATGCATGTACAAACAATAATACCAAGAATCATACCTCATCAACCCATCTTATACTCCAAACTCGAAATTAAAACCTAGGGTATAAAATATTACCTCTTGGATGAAGAACTGGTGATTGGGTTCTTTGATTCTTGAAGATTGATACAAGATTTGGATGATTTAAATGTTGGGTTCCTCTTTCTCTCTCTAAAATGCTCTCACCTCTCTCTAAAATCAGTAGAAAATGACCCTAAATGAAGCCCCAAAGGCTATATATTAAAATGGGGTTGGGTTATAAAAATTAAAAAATTAACCTTCCGATGTCAAGTATGCTACCGCAGAATGGGTACGCAGGCCGCAGATGCATCGCAGAACTTGTTGCCCAGAACAGGGCTGTTCTGTCTCATTCTGCGACCATTCTGCGATCGCAGAATGGTTATGCGGTCTACAGAGTTAAATCTGCGATCGCAGATTTCACGCAGAAACGCATTTTTTGCAACTTTTGGTAATTTAATCATAACTTTGTGTAGGAATGTCCAAATGATGAATGGTTTGATGCGTTGGAAACTAGAATCGAAGACCTTTCATTTGATAGGTTATACACCTAAAACCTTATAGGTATTTAGATATTCTCGTTCGTAGTATGGACTAGTGCAAGATCATTGGGAATTTTAGCCTATTATGGACTTTTTCCATTTTTTCTTAGACTTAGGCCTTTCCTTGGATCCCAAATTACTTAACATAAGAATTATACACATATTTACCAAATCCAATGGATGTAAACCATGTTAAGCACATAAAAATATCATAATAAGCCTATGTGATACCATGAAATCCTAAATTACTTGGCAAAAATTTTCGGGGCCTTACATTCCCCCCCCCCGCCCCATTAGGATCATTCGTCCTCGAATGAGGAGTAGATTCCGACTTAAACGCTTAATATAATAAATCTCTTTTTTCACCTACCTCAAGACCCTAAATTTTGACTAACTCCTAAATTTTTTGAAAATTTCGGCAGAGTTTCCTTTGTAACTAGGCCTATCCACCTGCTAGAGAATCACATAAATCGTCTTAACAACACACCCACAACTAAACAGAGCACCACAATATATATATATCAACAATACTAATCTCAATATTACAAGCATTACATTGTCCTAAGGATACCAGAACATGGACTGCACAGTTTTAGATCAAAATACCTATATAGTACCTTTCAAGTCAAAACAAATTGATATTCAATCAAGCAAAGATATTTTCCATGCACGACAATTTCAGCCTTCCAGATGACCTTCTCAACTTACGAGCTCTATCATGACACATTCTCAGAAATAATATCAACTCCCAAACATAAATAACAAGAATGACAAATAGACACCTCGCATGAGTTAACTATCCATTGACTTTACCTTTAATAATTTCCACTATACAATTCACATTCCACCGGATATTACAATTCATGGTAACAACAACATCCCACAATTCCATCACATGGCATCATACCATCAAGAATGTCATTTCATAGTAACCAAACAGTCATGTGTTCATAATAGTCCTTACTAGCCATTAATGTAATCACAAAGGTGTTCATCAACAAGAATATAATTTTATTTCAATCAACAATCTATATAATGTTAAGCTACGATGATTCTTGCCAGAAGTGCATCATATAGGATATTACCATGATCATATAGTTCAACCAAATCAATTCATACCCCTCTTTTATCACTACCTTCTTAGACATAAACATATGGAAACACAAAGTACATGAGGAACAGTTACGGGGAACATCATACTCCTAGTACAACCTAATGTGGAATACACTTATGTTACCTTTATTATTAGCTCACATAACATCTTCAGGGGAAAATATGGAGAATAGCCTGCTCACCCTCCAAACTCTAAATCTCTAGGTGAACACTCACATTAAACCCTTGATGACCTTCAATAATTTCTCTAAGATGTGCCATCATAAACTGACCATAAAATTACCTATCTAATACATATATGATCACACTGTGAAGCTTCATTTTTGACTTGTTTAAACTTACAATACCCAATGGATCTAATACAATGAGGAAAAACAGAGTTCAAGGTCAGGCTGGAGTTATTCAAAAATCCATTTAATGTGTTGAACAGAGCATTTCATGAGGTTATATGCTAAGAGACACAGAAGGTAACTACTAATAATACTGACGTAGTTAATTATTGTGAGGACATCAATTATTAGACAAATAAGTCATAAGGGTAACTCGTACATTGGAAATATGAACTATTAAGGAGGAATACTCAAGTACGTGAACCACTCATTTTCTAAAGTGTAGGGAAAATCTATTTGTAACAATACTCTGGCACCTTGAATGTGATACGCGTTTCAAAATACATGCAGTAGAATTACACTCTTAACATTACTTGACATACGGAATCTATGCCACAAGCCCGTGAGGATGAAAAAAAGTTGAACGCTTTTGAGATTGTCATATTTCAGACAGCTTAACCCTTCCTGATAATTGATCATATATGAGGGAACGAAAAATACTACCACTTGTCTTTCAAATAAACATGTTCATGATATGTGCAAAAATCTTAAGGTATCTAATCTCACCCCTTTCTAAAGTAAAACCACATAGCTCGGATATCTAAATGTTGGGATGAAATCATGTATTGGTTAGAGGCGTTCATGATTCTCCAAGAAGAGAGACAAATGCCACTCCTATCCACCCAAGGGGGTATGATACCAAGGGTAGTCCCTCATATGAAAATAATATAGTTAATTATTTTAGAAGTCGAGTGAGAAGAAGGCCACATAACCCATCCAATCCGACCCATTTGAGACTTTCGAAAAAAGGGATGCACTTTGGTTTGAAATAAGGGAAATTTTAGCCTGAGCTTAAAGGAAAATCATTACTTTTGAAACCCATGGGACAAGCCTTCGTAGTCCTAGAAAATTGATAACAATGGCGAGGAAGTACTTAAAACTATTACGAGTTGGTATAAAATAAGACCTCAAAGTGGCCACATGGATAAGTTCGAAAGAATGAAACGTCTTAATGCATTTACCTCGGAGAAGTAACCTGGGCTATCTGGTCACATGGACAAGTGGAGAAGGTAGATGATTGTTTAGGAAAAACTCTCATAAGAAGTGCGAACAATATCCTTTTTATCCTAACAAAAGGAACACGTCCTCATCCATAACGTGACAAGACTTCCTTTTTGATGCCATGAAACATAAATGAATTCTACAATGAGAGTTATCAGATGAAGTAGATAGTAGGGTAGCAAAACTAATGAGCACTATTTGGAACCAACGAGCATAAACCAAGTTGAATACATTAGAAGTCTGTAGGAAAGGAGAAATTTGCCCACTCTCAGGGCGCTTGTAGAGTACATAAAGTGAGGTTAATTAAATATTATCATATAGTTGGATAACTAGGCGAGACATTGAGATGATATAGCATTGAAGATTATGGGTAAACAACACATGATGCAAGACAATTACAGGAAGTGAGAGAGCCTTATGGAAGTAATCTCTACATTGCAACCACTAGGAATGGTGGCAATACAAAGCGATTAGGAGAAGCTACCCTTTTTTTAAAGAAGATCTTTATATGAAGTCACGTTATTTATAGCTCTAGAATTCAAAAATTCAATTGTGTTTAGAAACTCAACTTCATAATAAGCATTACAACATATTTATACAACCAGCTATTACAAGCCATATGTGGAGATGCTATATGACTTGACTGAGATAAAGGTTTTGACATACGAATGTGTTACTAGGTGTATTTCTCATTGGCCAAACTTACACTGATAAGCAAATCGTTGGACTAGCACAAGTGTAGATAATCCATTATCGGAAAGAGATCATTCAATTTCGGCAATTGCGGCAGGCTATCAACCCTTGACGAATCTTGAAGTGATATGAGAACCCAATGAGATAGCATGGAATAATCATGGAGGGTTTGTAGGTGTTCATAGTGGGTTTTTCATGGATTTTTACTTGAGACAATTAACACATGTTGGAGGTGTAAAGAGAAGAAAAACATTTGTTATGAGCTGGACATGTTTCTGCTATATTAACTCCCAACTGCAATATACGACCATGCCACGAGCAACCAATATACTAGGAAAAAGTGAGCTACTTACTGTGGGATGTCCTAAGTGGACACGAAAGTTATGGCAACACAATATTTTCCTATGACGGGATGTGAGGATCCCAATTTTCAGAGAGACTTTATGCACATGGTGACCATTTCAATTGACATGCATTCATGTGATAGATGTTAAGGCATACTCTTAGGTTACTAGGCAATGAGAAGCTTTCATGATGATATTCGCAATAGAGTAGATTGACTGTTCAAACCATATAATCCATATATACAACTGAGTAAAACATTGACTCGAGAAGGATCACAATGCTGGGATGCTTTGCATGGAACTTGGCACCACAAAGGTAAATTTTATGACGGTGCATGTAGAGACACAAGCGAGTAGATTTTGTCCAATTAAATAAAAGGATTCTGTAAGAAATTCATCGGATATAATCCCTTGGTGAGAATTTAGGAAAAGCAAGTGGGAAGTATCAATCCTAGAGTTATAACTCAATTAAAGGGCATAATTATAGAACTTAATTCCACAAGAATGTAAATAAGAGGATTCATAATAGAGTAGATTCACGAATAATGCGTCTCGTTCAAAGAGTTGATACACGTAATGTTTTGTTATTCAACACCTTGCTAAGACCACGTTTATGAAAACTCTTCAATAGGGATGTACATACACATTGAGTACAAATTCTGATTTGACTCACTTAACAACGTTAGGTTAATAGTGCAATAGCTTAATCGATACCCCTCGACTCCACATCTCTAATGTATGTATGTAACATACTGACATATCACATGATCTGATGGTGCAGATACATTAATAGGGACAAAGACACTCCCCTCTTAGCGATATGTCTTACCAATCTATCCACATCTCGATACATTCTCCTAACAAGCCCTTGGGCAATCCACTCGGACTCGCAAATTATGGCATCAAGGTTACCAATCTTGAGAATACGACTTAGAGAGGAAATTAGCTCCCTAACTTGAGCTCTATTGCACGATTGGAGTATAAAAGAAGGGTGAAATTCCTAAATGTCTGAATAGCCTCCAACTTATAGATGTGGTTGACAACACACTGATAAGAAGGACTCTACTAAACACGGCTCCGAGCATCCTAGGACACTTTAAAACCTTAGGCTCTGATAACAAGTTTGTCACGCCCCAAAAATACGAGGAGCGCGACCGGCGCTGAACCGAGTAAACCCGACCAAGCAAGCCTATTAGGTCTCATTCTACCCAAACTAACTCAAGAATAAATAGGAGATGGACTCCATTAACCAAATTCTATAAACATATCAATAACGATTTTCATTTAATTTTCATTAGCAACTTCATTCACCATAATAAAGGTATTACAAGTTTTATACATCATTGCCAAATATCAATATTTATCTTTTAAATTCCCATGCCCGACACTACCCACAGCCTGTCTACGGAGCCTCTAAATACAATTGAAGAATAATATGGAAATGCCGGCAATAAGGCTCCGGCTATAACTTATACAAACATCAAAATAAGATCCCATAACAGAAGTGGCAACCCGATCCCACCGTATAGTTACAATTCACAAACAACACAACAACAACAACAATAATTCATAGAGAACAACAACAACAACACTTCTCAAGAAGTAACAACAACAATTCACAAAGAATTTCCATAACCATAAATACCATTGTCCATCATTTTCAACAATTCATATGCAATTTAAGTCACCACAATAATTACCAACAACAAGCAAAATATGTTATTACCACAGTTGTTCCAATTGCGTCATTTACGATTTCCTTCCATCATTTGTTTCTCAGCTCTTACCACATAACTCTTTCACAATCACGCATTTAGTTTATTGCCAATTACTTGCACCGTTATATCGGGAGACTTAACCAGAAACAGTCAATCAAGCAAGTCACAAGAATTTCACAAACAATCCACGTAGATATCATATACCAAATATTCGTCAACCAAACAAGGTGATTTTGCAAAGGTCAAAGTTAGTCATACATACCTCAAAGAGCCTTTCCTTAAGTTACTACAAAGTTCCGAAAATTCTAGAAACTTCAATCTATTTTGAGACATAGCAAAATTGTGCAAAAATTAGAAAGATATTCATAAATCTAGTTCATTTGAGCATTTTATTAGATATTAGATGAGCATCTTACTCTCAAATCTCTTTTTCATGGTTTTCCTTCATTCCCCAACCAAATCTTACTTATTTATGTTAAACAATCTTCTCATAAACCTAGATTGGACATACATGTATACACAATACTAATACACCCAAGAATCATACCTCATCAACCCATCTTATACTCCAAACTCAAAATTAAAACCTAGGGTATAAAATCTTACCTCTTGGATGAAGAACTAGTGATTGGGTTCTTTGATTCTTGAAGATTGGTGCAAGATTTGGATAATTTAAATGTTGGGTTCCTCCTTCTCTCTCTAAAATGCTCTCACCTCTCTCTAAAATCAGTAGAAAGTGACCCTAAATGAAGCCTCAAAGGCTACATATTAAAATGGGGTCGAGTTATAAAAATTAGAAAATTAACCTTCCGATGTCAAGTATGCTGCCGCAGAATGGGTATGCGGGCCGTAGATTCATCGCATTTGTTGCCCAGAATTGGGCTGTTCCGCCTCATTCTGCGACCATTCTGTGATCGCAGAATGGTTATGCGGTCTGCAGAGTTAAATCTGCGATCGCAGGTTTCACGCAGAATCGCATTTTTCCAGCTTTTGGTAATTTGATCATAACTTTATGTAGGAATGTCCAAATGACGAATGGTCTGAAGCGATGGAAACTAGACTCGAAGAACTTTCATATGATAGGTTATCCATCACCTAAAACCTTATAGATATTTATATATTCTCGTT
This sequence comes from Nicotiana glauca, assembly GCA_026770625.1. NCBI lineage: Eukaryota > Viridiplantae > Streptophyta > Magnoliopsida > Solanales > Solanaceae > Nicotiana > Nicotiana glauca. Next base: position 80,969 of record MU776021.1, on the reverse strand, counting down.
CAAAGTATGGACTAGTGCAAGATCGTTGGGAATTTTAACCTATAATGGACTTTTTCCAATTTTTCTTAGACTTAGGCCTTTCCTTAGATCCCAAATTACTTACCATAAGAATTATACACATATTTACTAAATCCAATGGATGTAAACCATTTTAAGCAGATAAAAATATCATAATAAGCCTACGTGGCACCATGAAATCCTAAATTACTTAGCTAAAATTTCGGGGTCTGACATAAAGTCAACACTTAGAGGTATTGCCTATAGGAGTTTAAATATATACAACAATTAGAAAGCATGCCTCTAGGATTTAAAGAGATTAAATCTTCCTATTAAAATTAGTGACGGGTTCATAAACTGTAGTCTCTAATTAACAGTTTAGATACCATGTCAATAGGATTCTGCCTAGTTACCCCTCAATCAAACTGACAAGGTAATTAAAGAAGTCTGGGACTAAAATTGTGATTTCATGTTGTTTGTAAACGTGCCCAAATAAAAAATAATAACAAATCGGTAGGAAAAATGATAGGACTTGTTGCTCGCTTTAATAAAGCTATTATGTATTCTATTCATGCTCATCTAGATATCCTGCCTATAGGATCCTAAACTGTAAAATTTTGTTTGTTTGAATTGCGTGTATTGGTTGGCTATTTATGGAGGTTAACATGAGCCCTTTAATTGCTCTTTATGTGACAGTCCTATATGCACTTTGTTCGCTTAGCTTTATTATTTTTAAGCAATGTAGGTGAGTCTAGATCCATCCAAAAATAGAAGTCCTAAACACCTCCAGGACAACAGGTAAGGGACAAGTAGTGCACGTATAAGGTACGCACTAGAAGGTACTAGAACACTTAGGTAATAATTGAAAGATAGTAATTGGATAGTAAAGGAAATGAGGACATGTGCGCTAATGCTATGGGTAGCACCCGTACTTTGGGAAAGTTACCAAGTATTGCATGGAACTGATCATATAGGCTAAAAAGCGTAGGACCCCTTTAATTCTTGTTTTGAAGTAACTATCTATTTGTTTTAACTTTCCTTTAAAGTCTGATTCGCTTAATTTGAGTTTGGCAGGGACCCGCTGTTGTGGACCTCGAGGGGTACTTAACACATACCCCATAAGGTAATTTCGAGCCCTTACCCGATCTCTAGTGATGTAACTGGTTATATGAGTTAGTTGTTCTAGGTTCCCTAACACATCTTAATCCATTAGGTGGCAACTCTTTAAATCCCTTACCCAATCCTAAAAAGAAAGGAATTGTCCTAAAAATGTCGAAACCCAATTTCACGATAAAAAGGGAAAAATAAATCAATTTAAACTTTTAAAAAATATTAAAAAAATAATAAAAAGCTTGGACATACTTATGTATGCACATAAGTGCTATTTTGAAGTTATTTTGCATATTCAAAATATATAAGGAAAAATTGGATATCAACAGTTGCCCTCTTTACCCGGTAAGAATGAAAGAATTTTCGGGTAAAGAAATGATGGTCAATTTTGACCGAGCGAAACGGTTTGAAAAGGTTACGCCGCACCCTAGCTTTTGAGCTACCTACATATCCTTAGTTTTACAGGAATCAGGTCGTATATAGTTTAGGGTCCAACAGCGGAGTATACCGATTTAGGCTTTTCAAGGATGGACGCAATATGTAGAGCTAAATGAGTGATAGGTTATGGGAATGGTTAAGTTTGATATGGCTGCGGGAAGTGGAGTGGATTTGCTCCTGCAAGGATGTCCATTGCTAGCCGATTTACCTGCAAGTAAGCAATTCAAGCATATATTATGCGCAAATTCAAACATGATGCAAGTTCCCGTTGGACCATGAATGTTGTCTTTGGATGGCTAGGAATAACGTCCTCAGACCATGATTTCCTGGGCCATGAGGCGTATGATGAATGATTCGCAGGCCACGAAATGATGCTCTCGAGTTGTGAGGATGGTGCCTCCGAACCATGACGCCTTTGAATAATGATACGCAAAAGTTTGAAAGGGACCTCAAGCCATGACATGGTATTCTCGGGCTATGTATATGGTGCCTCCGAACGATGAAGTCTTTGGATGAGTTGGCGATATTTAAGCCCATGAAGGATACGGTGGCATGTGGCGATCTTTTAGCCTGTGAGATACGGTGTGTGGTGATCTTTCAACCATGCAGATGCAGTATGTGGTGATCTTTCAGCGTATGATATGCAGTGTGTTGCGATCTTTCAGTCATGCCGATGCAGTATGTGGCGATCTTTCAGCCTATGAGATGTAGTGTGGCGATCTTTCAGCCTATGAGATGCAGTGTGTGGCAATCTTTGTGCCATGCAGATGCAGTATGTGGCGATCTTTCAGCCTATGCGATACAGTGTGTGGCAAACTTTCTGCCATGCAGATGCAGTTTATGGTGATCTTTCAGCCTATGAGATGCAGTGTGTGGTGATCTTTCAGCCATGCATATGCAGATGGAGACAGCTTTTAATCTCGGAAGGCAAAATAATAGCCTTATGCATATTGGAAGGCAGAATAGAAGCCTTATGCAAATTGGAAGGCAAAATAGTAGCCTTATGCAATGCGGATGTAGTTGGAGGTAGAGCTTAACCCCGAAAGGCAGAATGGTAGCCTAATGTAGATTGGAAGGCAAAATAGTAGCCTTATGCAATGCAGATGTAGTTGGAGGTAGAGCTTAACCTCGGAAGGTAGAATGGTAGCCTTATGCAAATTGGAAGGCAGAATAGTAGCCTTATGCAATGCAGATGCAGTTGGAGGTAGAGCTTAACCCTAGAAGGCAGAATGGTAGCCTTATGCAGATTGGAAGAAACAATAGTAGCCTTATGCAATGCATATGCGGTTAGAGGAAGAGCTTAACCCCAGAAGGCAGAATGGCAGCCTTATGCAAGAAATAAAATAGCAAATGACAGTAGAGTTTTCTTAGCTGATAGCAGATTGCAACATTGTGACTACTGGGAGCATTGTGCCATATAGAGCATTACGGGAGCGTGCTGATAGCGAATGTTGGCGAGTGAAACGGTTCTGAGAATCTTATTCTTGAAAAATGTTTGTTCCATGGGTGTACTGTATGTTTAATGATTTCGCAATCCTGTACCTGCTTTCAAAGAAAAATCATGAGTTTTGTAAAGGGGGAAGGTTAGTTTGCATCCCCGCTGGCGTTGCTTGACTCGTTCGGCTTTGATCTAGTGATACCGCTTGTACTATTGGGGTAGCGTTGCTAAATGAAGCATTTTCATGCATGATTTTGTAAAAGTACGACGTAAATGTATACCAATAAAAATAGTTTTTAGATAAACTGACGATTGTGATGTGCATCGTGACATTGCAACCTCTCTTGCTACGGAATTTTGAGGGTCCTCCTCAAAATTCTACCCCAGTTTGATGGGTTAACACTTTTGACTGTTGCTTGTGCGGCAATCGGCTGAAATCACTTCAAAATTTTGAGGGACCTCCTCAAAATTCTGGCCCAGTTTCCAATTTTAGGGGAAATGAAAATTTTATTGAATTGTAACCGAACCCATAGGGAAGCATACATATCCCCTATTAAACGGGAATCAGGCCAGACATAGTTCAGTTTACATCATGTGAGGAAAGCATACAGATTACACATAGTAACGCTTGATGGCCAGACTTCTCCATCCATTTCTGCAAGTATGAGGGCTCCTCCTGTCAGAACCCGATGAACCATTTACGGGCTCTACCAGTTGGGAGAGAATTTCCCTTTGGCTTCATCTTGATGCGGAAAAATTTTCTTTAATGCCAATTGCCCCAGTGTGTATTGTCCGAGCTTGACTCTTTTGTTGAAGGCTCTGGTCATTTTGTTCTGATAGAGTTGATTATGTCACACTGCATTCATTCTCTTTCCGTCTATAAGAGCTAGTTTCTTATAACGATTCTTCACCCACTTGCCGTCGTTGAGCTCAACTTCCTGTATGATCCTCAGGGAAGAAATTTCTACTTCAGTGGGAATGACAGCCTCTATACCATAAAACAACATATAGGGGGTTACCCCGGTTGATGTGCGGAATGTGGTGTGATATCATTTTCCTCAATATCTTCTTGATATTCTTGTTGGCAGCTTCTATGGCTCCATTCATTTGAGGCATGTAGGCTGTGGAGTTCTTGTGTCTGATCATGAAAGTTTCACATATAGCTTTCATCAAGTCACTATTAAGGTTGGAGCCGTTATCCGTAATGATTGACTCTGGAATCCCGGACCGACAAACAATGCGGTCATGGACAAAATCTGCCACGAATTTCTTGGTTACTTCTCTATGAGATGCTGCTTCGACTCATTTGGTGAAATATTTTATGGCTTTCAGGATAAATCGGTGTCCGTTGGAAGCAGCAGGCTCTATTGGTCCAATAACGTCCATTCCCCAGGCAACGAATGGCCACGGTAAGTTTGTTGCATTGAGCTCGCTCGGAGGTACCTTTATCATATCTATATGATCTGACATCGGTGGCATTTTTGGAAATACTGGATGCGGTCCGTTTCCATAGTCATCGAAAAGTAATCAGCCTGGAGTATCTTCTTTGCTAAAACAAAATCGTTCATATGTGGACCGCAAGTTCCAGCATGAATTTCCTCTAGCAGCTTGGATGCTTCCTTTGCGTCAACACATCTTAATAGTCCAAAATCAGGAGTCCTCCTATACAGGATTCCCCCGCTGTGAAAGAAGTTGTTGGACAATCTCTGAAGTGTGCATTTCTTAATAGGATTAGCATGCTCTGTGTACTCTCTTTTTTGCCAAATATTCCTGGATATCATGAAACCAAGGTTTTCTATCTGCTTCCTCTTCAACATAGATACAGTAAGTTGGCTGATCATGGATCTTCACTAGAACGGGATCAATGAAATTCTTGTCGGGATGTTGTATCATAGATGATAGGGTAGCCAAATCATCGGCGAGCTCATTCTGGATTCTGGGAACGTGATGGAATTTCGTCTTTGTGAACCCCTTTCTCAATTCCTGTACGTGATACAGATAAGGGAGTATCTTGGAGTTCTTAGTTGCCCATTCTTCTCATACTTGATGTATAAGTAAATTTGAATCTCCAATCACTAGAAACTCTTGCACATTCATGTTAATGGCCATTTTGAGTCCTAAGATGCAGGCTTCATACCCGGCCATATTGTTGGTTAGGGGAACTTGAATTAGGCGAACACTGGATAATGTTAACCATTTCTAATATTAGGACTGCTCCTATTCCAACTCCTTTGAAGTTTGCTTCTCCATCGAAAAACATTCTCCAACCGTCATAGGGTTCGGCAATGTCTTCTCCTATGAATGATACCTCTTCATCAGGGAAATACGTTTTTAGGGGTTTGTCTCCTCCATCCACGGGGTTTTCAGCAAGGTGGTCTACCAGTGTCTGTCCCTTGACCGCTTTTTGAGTCACGTAAACAATGTCGAACTCACTCAAAAGGATTTTCCACTTGGCTAGCTTGCTAGTAGTCATGGGCTTCTGAAAGATGCAATTCAAGATGTATTCTCGATATGAGATATGTATTATAGGCATAGAAGTAATGCCTTAGCTTCTGAGCTACCCAAGTCAAAGCACAATAGGTGCGTTCTAATAGGGCCTCCTACGAGGTGAACTTCTTACTGAGATAATAAATGCCTTGTTCTTTCCTCCCTGTTTCATCATACTGCCCCAAAATGCAATTGAAGGCTCCATCTAACACTGCAAGGTAGAGTAGTAAGGGTGTACCTAGCTTGGGCGGGACTAAGAGTGGTGGTGTTGACATGTATTCCTTGATTCTGTCGAAGGCCTTTTGGCAGTCATCATTCCATTTGGTGGTAGCATCCTTCTTCAACGTCATAAAGATTGGCGCACAGATAACTGTGGACTGTGCTATGAATCGGCTGATGCAGTTAAGCCTTCCCAAGAAACTCATCATGTCCTTCTTGTTCTTTGGCGGTGGTAGTTATTGAATGGCTTTGACTTTTGATGGATTCAGTTATATTCCTTGGCAGCTCATAATAAACCCAAGTAATTTTCCAGCAGGAACCCCAAATGTGCACTTTGCGGGGTTCAGTTTGTGGTTGTACCTCCGCAATCTATTGAAGAACTTCCTCAGATCTTCCATGTGGTCAGTGACCTTATTGGATTTTATAATAACATCATCCACATATACCTCTATCTCCTTCTGTATCATATCATGGAAAATGGTAGTCATCGCCCTCATGTAGGTGGCCCCTACATTCTTCATGCCGAATGGCATCATCTTGTAACGGAACACTCCCCATAGCATAATGAAAGCCATTTTCTTAGTATTTTCCTTATCCATCTAGATCTGATGATAACCAGCGAAGCAATTTATGAATGACTGTAAGTCATGCTTGGTGCAATTATCGATCAGGATGTGTATATTTGGTAAAGGTAAGTCGTCTTTCGGACTGGGCCAGTTGAGATCCTGGTAGTCGACACAGACTCTGACATTCCCATCCTTCTTCGGCACTGGCACAATATTGGCTAACCATGTCAGGTATTCCACTACCCTGAGAACCTTAGCGTTGATCTACTTGTTGACTTCTTCCTTGATTTTCAAACTCATATCAGGCTTGAACTTTCTGAGCTTCTGCTTTACCGGTGGACACATAGGATCGTTTGTAGTTTGTCAGCCACAATAGACATACTCAGACCAGTCAAGTCATCATACGACCATACAGATATGTCCTCATATTCTTTAAAAAATTATGTATATTCTTCCTTCTCTGACAGCGATAGATGAATGCTGATTCGTGTTTCTTTGACATTTTCTACATCTCCTAGGTAGAAAACTTTGGTCTCATCCAGGTGGGACTTAGGTCTATTATCAAAGTTCTCAGCTTCTTTTAAAATCTCGTCGGGTATGCCATCTTCCTCTAAATCAATATCTGTTGGTTGCATTGTCTCATTACATATCACAGTCATTGGTTCATGAAGATTGGTAATAGTAATGCTATATTGGTAAATTAAGGAGATATAGCAATAAATATTAATTAATAGAAAAAATCAAACATGCTTTTGATAAATTGAATAACTATTTTGAACATCGACGATCTTATTGTCGGAATCGAAAATGTGAAAAGACAGTGAATGTCTTGTTTTAGCGTTGCTACCTCGAGGCTCGTTGGGCTCTAGTTGTTTTGATGGTCCAATTCTTAAGATATGCCCCTCTTCTCACAGCCTGTATGTAAAGGCCTTCCTCCCCATACTCCTCAAGAATGACACAATAGTCCATATCACTGTCTTCTAGGAATAAGTTCTTCATTACTACAAGCTTTTTCTTTATCTGACCCATAAATAACATCAGCTTGTTGGAAAGTCTGCTCCAGATGCGGTATTGGCTGCTCTAGTGGATAGTAAGGACCGCGCCATGGTGGTGACCAGTTGTTGAATTCTTCTTAGTTGTAATCATATCCCTAATCGAAGGTAGTTCCATGTTTCTTGAGTTTTATGGGCTTAGAGATTCCTTGGAGATTCTTGCCGAGCCCTTAGCCAGGTTCGTACCAACCCCAATTCAGTATACTCTCGATTTTGTTATCCCACAATTTGTCTTTGTTGACAGCATTGACCCGCTTGATATGGTGGTAAGTTTCTCCACTAGCTTCCTTCTTCTCTCGATTGTCAGAATGGTCTGGCGACTGTATATAGGGTTGCTACCATCGCCATAAATGATCACTTCCTGGTGATTCCATTCGAACTTTACTGCCTGATGAGCATTGATGTTACGACCCCGACAACATAATCCATGGCCGTCCTCGCAGCAAGTTGTAAGATACTAGTACATCTATTACCTGGAAATCTATATTGAACCAGGTTTGTCCCATATGTAAGCATAGAATAATCTCACCAATGGTGGATCTCTGAGAATCATCGAAGGCTTTCACATTGATTGCTCCATCTTTTATCTGATATAGCCCTTTACCTAACTTCTTGAGTGTTACAACGGACAGATACTAAGACTGAACCTCTATCTATCAGGATTCTAATGATAAAATAATCTTTAAATTGCATGGTGATGTGAAGTGCCTTGTTTGGCCCCATCACTTCAGGGGGAAGCTCGTCCTCATGAAAGGTGATCTTGTGGCTTTCCAAAACTTTCCCTACCATATAAGCCATTTCCCTGCTAGTGGTGTTACTTGGTACATATGCTTCACTTAACACCTTTAACAAAGCATTCTTGTGCGCCTCAAATTTCTGCAGCAAAGAGAGAATGGATATTTGTGCTGGCGTCTTGTTTAACTGGTCGATGACCGAATATTCCTTGGCCTACATCTTCCTCTAAAGGTCATTCGGACCTATCTTATTGAGGGGCGGCCGATTGGAGGCCTGCTTACTTGATTCATCTAGCTATGTTTCAATAGTTTCTTCAATTCTGACCTTGCCTTTTCTTCTTGCCTCTGCTGTATAGTCCTAGGGTACAACATTTGTATAGAATGGAGGCATGGTTGACATCGCCACTGGGATCCGCGTGGCTATCCTCACACTGAACGGAACATGTGCCTTGGGTGGCAAGACTTTAACCTTAAACGGTGCAGGTGTATTTGCCGGAGACGCAAATTCAACCTCAATTGGTGTTGGCGTCTTTGCGGATGATGTTGCTTCAAACTCAAGTGGCACAGACATATTAACCTCAGCATCCCCGGACGGTTGAATTTGGACTATGATTAGATTGAGAGTAATTGTTGGTTTCTTTCGGTCATCACCTTCTGTGATCAACTCGATTGATCCCTCGGGATCCCATTCATCTTATACTTCAATCATGTGGATACCTCCACCCTTATGATCTGGTACAGGATTGTTGTGGACGTTTGGAGTGGGTTCTTTTGCCACAATGATCTTGTTATCAATCAAAGACTATATCTTGTCTTTCAAGGAACGACATTCATTGACGGTGTTCACTTTCATGTCGGAGTGGTATGCACAGGATTTATTTGGGTTAACCTACTGAGAAGGATACTCAGGGGTTACAACAGGGATGGGGGTGACATAACCAGCAGATTTGAGTCTCTCATACAACTGGTCAATGGGTTCAGCGATGGTTGCTTACTATTTTAGAGGTATGCAATCAAAATTTAGTCGAGGTCTAGGGAAGTTTTGGCATGCAAGGGGTGATTGATAGTGGGATGGTTGAGCAATATAGGTTTGTTAGACATGAGTGGGTTGGGAGTATCTGGGTGAAGCAGGTTGACATGTAAGAGGTGGAGATGACTGATAAGTTGGTGGAGGAGCTTGGTACGAGGGTGAGGGTGTTTGGTAATTTGGAGTTGGCTGATATATGAGTTGACGTGTTGGGTAAGTTTTGTATTTGAGGGGAGACTTGGTCCTTTGTGCAACCATCACGGCCCCTACATACCTCCTCTTGGACATGCCACTGGACTATAAGGCCTTATTTGTAACTTAAGGCCTCGAAGTTTGTAACCATACCGCTTTTGATACCTTCTTCAATTCTTTCACCCAATTTGATAATGTTAGAGAACTTGTTGTTCTCAATCGTCATCAGGTGTTCATAGTACTGTGGGTCTTGAGCCCGGACAAAGAACTTGTTCATTTGTTCCTCTTCTAAGGCAGGTCTCACCTTAGCAGCTTCGGACCTCCAGCGAGTAGCATACACACGAAACGTCTCTGTGGGCTTCTTATTCAGATTCTATGTATAGAACACGTCTGGTACATTCTCCATATTAAACCTGAAGCTGTCCATAAAGTTAGATGCAATGCTTACCCAGCTTGACCACTTCTTGGGATCTTGGCTTATGTACCAAGATAATTCCTCTCCTTTCAAACTTCTCATGAACAACTTCATTCGGATTCTCTCATCTTTCCCATTCCAACCAACTTGTCGCAGTATGTCCTCATATGGACCCTTGGATCACCCGTACCATAAAACATTTTGAACTTAGGAGGTTTGTACCCCTTGGGAAGTTCGACATCAGGCTGTATGCAAAGATTCTCATAGTTTAGCCCTTCAATTCCTTTGCTTGCCTCGACGCCCTGAATCCGGCTGGTTTGTTTCTTAAGTTCCTCAGCCAGGTTCTTGATAAGCAGATCCTTTTTGTCAAAGTCAGGTGTGCATGAGATAGGTTGGGTGGTGTGTCGCACAATCTCCACGCAGATAGAATTGTTGTGGTGGCCCGGTGTGTGGGTATGGAGATGGTCATTTATAGAGTTCTGAGTTTTGGAATGAGTAGTGGAGTGTTGTTTGGGTTATAACAAGTGTTATATTCGTTCTTTGGTGGAGAAACGGGAGGGTGACGATCATAAGGAGTATTGCAATATTTAAACACATAGTGTAGGAATGTAAAGTGTGTCATAATTTGGGTGCCTCGCCGTGTCGGAGGTAGGCTTAGCGACAGATTGATTTGGAGAACTTAGAATGCTAAATGCCTTATTTTATTGATAAAAATAATATGAATCCCAAATCGACACTACATAAATAGGAAATAAAAGTCATTAATGGCCATTGGCCTTATTACATTTATAAAGCGAAAAGATAAACTCCTATCTATTTGGTCCCAGATGGACCTTCCCCAGATTTAGCATCCTTGCCTCTGTCGAACAACTTCCCCAACTCTCAAAGTCCCAATAACATATACTCTCTCACTAGATGTCCACCTTCGGTCCCTTCAGCCTCTTGACAATCTTCAACTCTTTTGAGAAAGTTTCTTTCCATTTCTACTATGCCTTGCTCCAGGTATCCTAGCCTTTTGTTGGTGTTGATTGCCGTATCTTTCCATTCCTCAATCATCTTCTGGTTGGACTCTTGTAACTCGAGGTGTTTGCTCTCGCATTCACAGATCCTTTTGTGCAACTCATTGTACTTGACTTGTGCCTCGGCCTTTTCATCTCTAATTCAGTGACCTCAAATGAACCCTAGCTGGCCTAGACCATCATGATTGTCTTCCAACCAACCTGAATATAAAGGACTACAACTGTCATGATATCGTGTGGCTCGATGGTGTTTTTCCCTACTATGATCTTCCAATGTAACATGTTCTAGGCTTGGCACTTGTAGGGACTATCATCGTTTAGGAAGTCAGCTCAGAAATGGCTGATTTTATCGACCCTGGGTATGACTTGCTTCCTACCAACTTCCTCATAACTCGAAGAGGGACTTAAGGGTATGTTTCTCTTACACCAATTAGTATCAGGAAAGGTGCATCTCTGGATCGGGCGATGAACTCTTCTGTCAGAAACCACTCGAACATCCATTGAACATGTTCTTCGGTCAGATTATCAAATCGCTCAACCCATCCTTTGGCATTCTCAAGCTGAGCGAACATGTAGGGGATGTAATCCATTCCCTTTGCATGGTGGAAAGCGATGTGATCATCACAGTCCCTTCATTTAATTTCTTATCGGTATTCGTCCTTTCGCGGGGTTTTCGTTTTCATGTTGTCCATTCTGCATTTTTCTTCAAACCAATCATCTTAAGGAAACCCCTGCTTGTGCGGTTCTGGGGCATTAGTAGACCCAGAGTTTCCCATACTAGACTGACCAGCCCTCCTATATCCTCTAGCAGAGGTGTCATCTCAATATCCCCAAAGTGGAACATGGCTCTTTAACAATCCCAAAATAATGTAGCAACTTCTGTAATCATGTTAGTTTGTTGAATCTCCAAGAGCTATGCTATAATGTCGAGATATTTTCTGATGAGGGTTTGGTCACTACAATGTAAATCTCTCCATCAGCTTAGCAATCTTGGGTGGATGTTGGTGACCATGCTGAATCTGGGGACTTCGTGCCTCATAATTCTGCAAGACAAATAAGGTTAGGCCCTTACCCCCAACAGACTCGACTATTTAATATCAACAACTAGCATGAAGTATTTAATTCTCCAGTGGACTTTGGACAAGGCTATCTTAAAGGATCATTATGTGTACAACATAACTAACATGGCTAGGTTTGACCAAGACACATGCACAGTTTTAACAGAGTAAGGTTTCTATGGGGGTTTAGACTACCCTTGAGCGGACAACTCAACTGGGAAGGCACATAACTATTGACTGCACCACTGATCGATTGGTTTTATTGCAAATATGCCTTTTTGAATTTAGGGGGTAACGATATAGGAAGAGTGCAACCACTCATCAAGTGTTGCTATAGTATTTGTTCGGCACGGGTGGAGTATGAGCATGATTATGCAATAATTAAAGCATGTTGACACTTACTTGCACGTTGAGAAAGCAATAAATATAGCAGATTTTATAATTTAAAGGAGCAATAAAGGAAGGAAACAAGAAAGATATGTCATTTCTTATTTTGAAAAGAAATTAAACGTTTTAAAGAAATTAAACAAGTAATTTTACATAGGGGGGGGGGGGAGGGAGGGTACAAAATCACAAGAATAATCTGAAATGGTAAAAGCCTAAAAACTCCCAGCACAGTCGCCATGTTGTCGCGCCCTCTTTTTCCCTTCGCGGAGAGGATTCCAGGTTTCGACATTCATGGAGGTGTAATGACTCATTTCCTTTTGGAAATTGGGTATTGAGTTTTGATAACCAGAGATAGGATAAGGGCTTGAAATTATCATAACGGGAAGGTGTTAAGACCCCTCAAGATCCACTAGTGTGGTTCACGTCCAGACCATTTTTTTGTTATGAATTTGTGCAATTAGCAAGTAGATTAGTAAGGGTCACATAGCAGGGGATTTAGGTTAAAATACAAAAGCATTTGAAAAACGATTAATAAAAGCAAGATTTTGAAAAGAGTTATAATCTAAGCATTCTTATGTAAAGGGGTCCTAGGTTTGTTTGTAATATGGATCACATCAGTACAATGCTCGGTAAGCACGCCTTAGAAAGGGGCTACGCGTGGCATTACATCATATCCATATCCACCATTTCCCACTCATGAAGGTAATTAAAGCAACAGTTGGTCTCGAGTCTTATTGCATGCTGTTACTCGTCCCTTCCCAACAAATCCGGAGGTTAGGAATCTTATCCTATAAGAAGGAGTTTCTAGGCAGACCCTCAAGTTTAAAGGCAAAATACTAAGGCAACATACAAAACAGGTAGCACTACATTTAAAGGGGGAAAACACAGAAAATGAATAGAAGGTTTAGATATACCTCCCTAGATAATGCACATAGACAGCATGACTTATACACAATTAAGGTCTAAATTTAAAATCCTAAAGCTGGGTATTTGAGTGATAACATTAGAACCAAATTTATCACATGACTCAGAAACGAAGTCCGAATCAGGTTTGCCTACTGATTTTAACAGTTGATAATTAAATAAAGGTAGTTGCAGTTTTATTGAAGTTATTACCTAAGGCTTGACTAGGCGTAAAGAAATATGTTGTAGTTATCCTAAGTTATTAAGAACAGTTTGGAGATTATTCCTTACCTAAAACATGATGCTCTAGTTGCAGAGATGGTCACCAATTTTATTCAGAAGCATCACAATGTGAAAATTATTACTTTACTACCTTTCTTGAATCAGTAATTAGCTAGGTGTTTTAAGAAAAATACAAACAAGATCCTAGAACATGGTATCTACTATGCATGTATAAGACCCATGATACAGAATTCCTAGAGCAGGATTTCTAAATCCATATGGAAGGATTGCAGAATTTCCTAAGAGAAGGATTTCTAAATGCATACATAAACCCTAAGCATGGTTTCTATTGCACAATTTAGGAATAAAAACCTAATAACATGTTTTCTACCCTTAACCATTATTGCATGCATATTCTCCCATCCCTCTTTAATAGCCGCCCCAGTACTTGTTTACAAATTATTACAGACCATGTGATTGAATTACATAAACAGAAATGAAAAATAAGAAGTTACAACAATAAGAAGCCTAATTCTAACTTCCTCTCTGAGTTATATAATAAACCACCTCAAACGCCAATATTGTTCCAAAGCTTTCCTTCATACCTAGGTATGTCAGAGTTCCATAAGGACCTCAAGGGATCCCGAGCAGTGCTCATACCCAGATTGCATAACCAAGAGTAGGTGCAGTGTGGAAGGGCCAGCCGTTATGTTTTTAGGTTCAGAGGAAGTTCATGGGTCCCCAAGCAAGGCCCACATAAGAGGGGTAGAACCTAATGATTTAAAAGTGCATGTGAGAGTGCTTGAAATAGTTTATTAAAAAAACATGCTTGAAATAAATTTGTAGAACAGCAAAAGATTTTTGAAAGGGAGCAAGGGATAGTAGCAACAAAACCACAGAACAAGTTCAGGAGGAGTACATGCTTCAGCAGTTACAAACAGGGGAGTAGGGGTTAGCGACATAGAGCACCCAAAACAGAAACATATAATTAGTCATGAATCAAGCACATTAGAAGAAATGATAGTTGAGGGACATAAGCAGGAACAATTAAATATAATAATTACATTTGAACAAAAAAGGGTAGAATTTTAAGCATGCTGAGTAAAGCAGTAAACAAAAGTGCAGTAGCATGAGCAATTAAGTCAATCTAGAAAGAGATAGGGATCGACAACAAGGGAACACATAGGTTTGAGTTTCAGAATTTAAGCTAGGGACATAGCAGTTGAAGAAGCAAAGTACAGGAAAAGAAATGTAAAGCAATCACAATTCCACAGTCCAGCCTTGGATTTCAACCGGCTAGGTAAAGCAGTAGCACAAGTAGTAGAGAAAGAAAGAGAGTTTGAATGTGTAATGTGTGGTTTTGAACTCAGTTGTTTGTGTGTTTAGGGAAGAGAGGATATGGTATTTATAGCTTTGAAAATGAGTAGAAATAAGGTAACAAGTAAAGCTTTAACACAAATATGAAAATAATCACAATCAGAATCCCATTAATATTAGTACTTCTCTTTAATCATGGAATTACTACTTAACGAATATTAATAGGGATAATTAAGGAAAGAAAATCAATTTGAGAAAGATTGATTTCTGATAATATAGGGGTTAGTAAGAATATAGAGTACACAGTTAAGTCTAAATACCTAATATACTTAATTTGGGAAAAGGATTCAGTGGGGGTGAAACATCACAGCAAATAAAGGAATGAGAATCAATCAACTTTATCAAATGAGTAAAATTAGGGGTTTATAAGAAAACCTTTTCAATTAATCGTAACTTTAGGAAATTAAGATCAATCAAGAAGGAATCATTATTATGCAATCCAACATATAAATAGAAAAGAATGAACAGGCATATTAGACATGCAGGGTCAAACATATTGACAAAAAGAAGCAACTAGATGACCACAAACATACAAAAGTGACGTGATCATGCTAGGGACTACTCGAAGCATGGAAATCAAAAATGTCAAGTAGTCAGGTCTAACACATAGAACGAAAGTGAAGAAGCCAGTCTAACACATAGTAACAGGTAAAGAAAATCAGGCCAACGCACAAAAATGCGTAAAGAGATTATTTTAAAACTCACGGTAATAAATGAGAAAAGTTTTAGGAAATTAGGGTTTTAACAAGGTTTAGTTAAAAAGCAGTAAGAACTCAGAATCATTCAAGACAAACAAAGGAATGTGTTTAACCATGAACCAATCGAAACAGGCATACATACAAGAAGACATTTTCAGAATCCTGGATAAAACCAAAGATACTTAGGGTTTTAACACGATGAAATAGGTAAAAGAAAAACATAAACAAATCACTTAAACATAGTAATATCATAAAACAACATTGAGAATCAGAGAAGATACATTTAAAAAAGGTTAAGAAAACCCTACTCATTGAAGTCGAAGAGTCGCTTTGAAAAAATTGGAGAAACCTTTGAGAACAACACCAAGAGGTTTACAACATACACAGATCTAAGACATATCTGAAATAAAATCTGGAAGTCATTAAAGATAGGGTTTTGGAGAACCCAAAAAAAGTGAGAAAACTTCGAGAAGTTACCGATCTAGGCGGAAAAGACATGGATTTGACTCGAACGGCCATGGATGGCCAGAAAAGGACCGTGGATAGAAGTTGAGCATGGATTGGACTAGATCTCTTTGAGATCTTTCCACGAAATTTCAAAAGTAGGTCACCAGGAGACGTGGGAGACGAGTACACGTCTTGAACAACCATGGGAGTCCATGGATTGGGTAAGGAGCGAAGGGGATAGGGTTGGTTTGGGTGGTGGTGGCTAGGGTTTGAGTGAGGTTGCAGAGAGAATTGGAGAGAAAAGGGATTTAAGGGCGGCGGGTTGGTGGAAATGAACTAGGTTAAGGGGTCGTTTTGGTTTATTTTAGGTAGGTAGAATGGTGGCCGTTGATCTGAATGATCAACGGCCCAGATTAAATGGGGTAGGTGGGGATCCGACTTTGGGTTAGGGTCGGGTTTTAATTAGAAAATGGGCTAGGAAATCAGGGTTTGATTTAGGCTACAATTGAAATACAAATGAGATATTATTTAAATAGCCAGTTTTTCCCTTTTAAATTATAAGAAACAATAAATAATTTCTAAAAAATAAATTTAAAGTAATAAAGTGATTTATAGTACACAATTACAATTTAAAAATATAGGATCCAATTTAATGCGTATAAAAATATAATTAAACCTTAAAAGGGCTAATATTGCAATTAAGTGAAATTTAGCTTTAAAAATACTAAATAAAATTGTTAAAATATGTAAAAATTGCCTTAGACATATTTTGGCATAAGTATAAAAAATCCAATAGAAGAATTCTCGAGATAATCATCTTGGAAATAATTATTGGAAATTTTATGGATAAAATGGGGAAAATAAAGCAATTTAAACCTTTAAAAATTATGAAAAAAAATAATAAAATACTTGGAAAGGCTTATGTATGCATATATGTGCTATTTTAAAGTTATTTAGCATATTGGAAATATATAGGTAAAATTGGGTATCAATATTGAGGATTAGGGCATCTGATGTCCCTAAGACAACTTTTCGCACTTGGTACGGGCATTATGAGTTTCTAGTGATGTCATTTGGGTTAACAAATGCTCTAACAGCATTCATGGATTTGATGAATCGGGTGTTCATGACCTATATGGGTTCCTAATTGTTTTTGTTAATGATATTTTGATCTACTCCCGCACCCAAGAGGAGCATGAGCAGCATCTTCAAATCGTTTTTCAGACTCTGAGAGAAAACCAATTATATACTAAGTTTTTGAAATGCAATTTTTGGTTGAGTTCAATTGCTTTCTTGGGTCATGTTGTACCAGCAGAGGGTACTCAGGTGGATCCTAAGAAGATTGAGGCAGTCAAGGACTGGCCTAGACCCATATCAGCTATAAAGATCCAGATTTTCTTGGGTTTGGCAGGTTATTATCATCGGTTTGTGGAAGGGTTTTAATCTATAGCAGCCCCGATGACTAGGTTAACTAAGAAGGGTGCTCCATTCAAGTTGTCAGACTAGTGTGAGGTGAGCTTCTAGAAGCTCGAGACAGTTTTGACTTCGATGCCGGTGTTGGTATTGCCCATAGGTTCTGGGCCATTGTCACGACCCAATTTAGGATTGTGACCGGCGCTTAGGAGCAAGTGCTCCTAAGTAAGCCTCATCGGAAATTTTACAGAAAATCGGGCAGTGTCCCCTTTTTTTGGGCCATCCCAAAAATTTCCTGTCTCAAATCAGCAACCAAACAACTTAGTAACAATTCAACTGGCAATAACTTACATATTAGCTAAAATAAGTCTCCACCATTACTAATCAACACACTAACAAACATAAATACTAACATACCTCCAATTTTCATAATAAAGGATGATACTCGACATAAGACTATATTAACAAAAGAATACTCATGACGCGAAATTATTAACTATGGAGCGTCTCTAAGAGTTTAATGAAACGACCATAACAATTGATAAAAATATCCGCCCACGCGAACAAGTGCGAGGCTCACCAAGAATTGTCAACCTGTGCGCTCTAATTAAGGAATTCCTCGCCTGCGTTAGCTACTGTCGCTGTAAAAAAAAATTTAGCGGGGAATGAGTCGCTAGCTCAGTGAGTAATAACACTTAACCATAACCGTTTTTATTTGGCGACAAGTCAGAAACATGCTAGTATCTTGAAGAAAAAATAACATAAAAATGCCCTTTCAGAAACAATAAATAATTTTCAGTCTCATCATATTTTCTTGTAGTATAATATAATTAACAATTCAATAATAAGATCCGTAACCACTGTATAATATCAGTATTCACATTTTTGGGAGGTTTTAATGAATGGATAATGTAATCGGTATATCTGTGGACTTCTTTGCAAGAAGTCATATATAACGGTAGTCCCTACACGAGGGAAAATCGGTAACGGTATGCTAGTTCTACCTTCCCACTAGCAAGGGCTATAACGGTAATCGTTAATTACAAGGAGCACCAGGTCTAACGAACCCGTCATTAGCTACTGGATCCTTCAATGTCTGCTCCCATTTATACTTGTCTCTGTAATCTGTATATACTTGTATAAACTATTTTAAAACAATATAGGGCATTTCAGTTCTTATCAAATCATATAATTTCCGTTCGATAACAGTAAATTCAAGTAACGGTAACACAGATCTAGTGACAACGAAAATATTTAAAACCACGATATTCTTGTCAAATAACTATTTCGGTATCATATCGAGTAAAAGACTTGTCCCACATGTAATTCAAAATAATCGGTAACATATTCATATTAAAAATTATTTGTAAATCATGCAAGTTATGAAAACACAAATTTGCGGTAAGATTATTACTCACAGTACTCGTGCCGAAATATCAACTGCTTCACCTCAAGCAACTCGTGCAAATTTCTCCAATCAATCTATAATTACATAATATCGATCTCATGTTAATTTTTTTATTTAAGCTAATTCATAGCTATTTTAGAATAACCAACCCTCGAGGTTTCATGTTTGACTCTTAATTTGTGGATTCATATTTACCGATATATGACTAATTCAAATTAGTCAAAATATTTTAAATAAAAAGGTATTATATGGTTTATCTTTATTCCATTATTTGTTCAATTTCCTTAATCGTGTGCGTAAATTGAAACTTAAATAACAATAATGTACATAATATTCTTTCTTCTTCTTTTTCAAGCGAATCTATCCTACTACACTACAGAGTGATTGGCACCTATTATAACAAAAATCCTAAGGTTTGTAAAACAATTAAAAATTGATGCACTGTAAGGAGTGTTTGAAGAGTACTGAAAATTCACACATATGCACGACTAATTTCTCTAACTTTTACTTCTAAAAAATTGCCCATTATTGTGTAATCATTGTATCCCCTAATTAATATCATATCATGGCTTGGTATTGAACCACCATTACACTTATTTACCAAAAGTAATGCACAGGATAATTTTATATACAGAGCAGTGAACTAATCTAAATACATGCACTATAAAATCTAACCACAGAGCGTCTTAAGATGCTGCCGCTAATTTCCTCAATACGAATCTTCTCTCAGTATTTTGCCTCTTTGTTTCATCGAGAGCAAGGAACTAATTACCCAAACTTTCTACTCTTTAGGTCACTAAAAACATGGTAGCTATAAGATAATGGGCTTAGCCCACTCCGATTTATTTAATAAATAACCAAAGTCAACTATATAAGTATAGTTTAAAAATTAGCCACTAACCACTTATTTAATACCATATCACATATAGTAAAAGACAAAATTCCTTCCACAACTTATTATTATTATTATTATTATTATTATTTGATAATGACCAATACACGCTTATTAAAAATACAGGGTATTACATCCTCCTCACCTTATGAAATTCGGTCCCTGAATTTAACTCAAGTACGTACCTGTAGACTGAAACAAATGGGGATACTTCGTTTGCATATGTTTTTCTACTTCCCAAGTAGCTTCTTCAACGGTATGATTTCTCCATATGACTTTCACGAACACGATTTCTTTTGACCGTAATTTTCTTATTTATCTATCAATAATAGCAATCGGGTCCTCCTCGTAAGACAACTTCTCATCAAGCGGTATAGCAGGTGTTTCAATCACCTGAGATGAGTCTGATATACATTTTCTTATCATTGAGATGTGAAACACAGGATGAATAAAGGACAACTCAGGAGGAAGTGCCAAACGATAAGCCACCGCTCCCACTCGATCTAATATCTCATACGACCCTATAAACCTGGGGCTCAACTTGGCTCTTTTCCCAAACTGCATCACATCTTTCATAGGGGAGACTCGTAGGAATACTTTGTCCCCAATTGTGAACACTAAATCTCTTCTTCTCTTATCAGCATAAGCATTTTGTCTACTTTGAGCTACAAGCAATCTTTGTCTGATCAACTGGACCTTGTCCATAGCTTCTTGTACTAGGTCGGCTCCCGATAAGTTAGTCTCACCAGTTTCAAACCATCTGATAGGAGAACGACATCTTCTACCATACAATGCTTCGTACAGTGCCATTTGAATACTGGACTGGAATCTATTGTTGTAAGCAAATTCAGCTAATGGTAGATAAGTGTCCCAACTACCTCCAAACTCAAGAATGCAAGCTCTCAACATATCCTCCAAGATTTGAATAGTACGTTTATACTGCTCGTCTGTCTGTGGATGAAATGCAGTATTAAGATCTACTCGTGTACCCAATGCTTCTCGAAAAGATTTCCAAAAGCGTGAAGTGAACTGTGATCCTCTATCAGAGATGATGGATACTGGGACTCCGTGAAGTCGGACAATTTCGTTCATAAATATCTGTGCATACCTGACTCCACTATATGTAGTCTTCACCGGCAAAAAGTGTGCTGATTTCGTTAGTCGATCTTTAATCACCCATACCGAGTCATAACCTCTAAGGGTTTGTGATAGCCTGGTGACAAAATCCATAGTAATTATTTCCTATTTCCACTTTGAAATCTCAGTTTGTTGTAGTAGTCCTGCGGGTCGGTGATGCTCAGCCTTGACCTGATGACAAGTCAAACAACTAGAAACAAAGTTAGCAACATCTTTCTTCATACCTTCCCACCAATAAAATTGCTTCAAGTCATGGTACATTTTTGTGGATCCAGAATGTATAGTGTATTTAGAGTTGTGGGCTTCTTCAAGAATAGCATGTCTCAACCCATCTACGTCTACTACACATAGCCTATCACCCATTCGAAGAACACCATCACTTTCAACAATCATATCCTTGCTTTTACCATCTAAGGCCTCATCTATGTATTTGCATAATCGTTCATCCTCATATTGGGTGGCCTTAATGCGCTCAACTAATGAAGACTTAGCCTGAGCACAAGCCAACAATGCCTCTGAATTTCCGACACTAAATCTGATACATGTATCTTCTAGTCTCTGAATATCTCTGGCCAATAGTCTCTTTGCAATGCTATATGTGCCAAACTCCCCATAGATTTTCTGCCCAATGCATCAGCCACCACATTGGCTTTCCCAGGATGATACAAAATAGAACAATCATAGTCCTTGAGTAATTCCATCCAACGACGCTGTCGAAGATTCAGATCTCTCTGCTGAAAGATATACTTCAGACTTTTATGGTTAGTATAAATCTCACAAGTTTCTCCGTATAGGTAATGTCTCCAAACTTTTAGAGCAAATACCGCTGCAGCCATCTCTAAATCATGTGTAGGATAGTTTTGCTCATGCTTTTTCAATTGTCTTGAAGCATAATCAATAACATGACCATTTTGTATGAGAACTCATCCTAATCCTACCCTCGAGGCATCACAGAATACTGTAAATACTCCAGAACCTGATGGTAAGGCTAATATTGGTGCAGTTGTCAAACATGTTTTGAGTTTTTGAAAGATCTGCTCACATTCCTTCGTCCACTGAAACTTCGCATTTTTCTGTGTTAGCTTTGCCAGCAGCGCTGCTATTCTGGAGAAATCCTCCACAAAACGCCTGTAATAGCCTGCTAAGCCTAAAAAGCTGCAAATGTCTGTAGGAGAAGTAGGTCTGGGCTATTTCTGCACAGCTTCAGTCTTCTTAGGATCTACCATAATTCCATCTTTGGATACAACATGCCCCAAAAATTCTACCGAGTCTAGCCGGAATTCACACTTCGAGAACTTAGCATAAAGCCGATGTTCTCGCAATGTCTGCAACACACTCCTGAGATGATTCTCGTGTTCTCCTCGGCTACGAGAATATATCAGGATATCATCAATAAATATTATTACAAATCTATCCAGAAATGGCTTGAACACCTTATTCATTAAATCCATGAATGCAGCTGGAGCATTTGTCAGTCTGAAAGGCATCACAAGAAACTCATAGTGCCCGTATCGAGTCCTGAAAGCAGTCTTAGAAATATCTTCATCTTTGATTCTGAGTTGATGGTAACCAGAATGGAGGTCAATCTTTGAAAAGTGGGAAGCTCCTTGTAACTTATCAAACATGTCATCTATACGAGGCAAAGGATATTTATTGCGTATCATTATCTTGTTCAACTGCCGGTAGTCAGTGCCCATTCTCAGGGATCTGTCTTTCTTCTTTACGAAGAGTACTAGTGCACCCCATGGTGATACACTAGGTCTAATAAAACCCTTATCTAACAAATCTTGTAGTTGTTGCTTTAGCTCCCTCAACTCTACTGGTGCCATTCGATATGGGGGTGTCGATATGGGCTGTGTGTCAGGTATCAAATCAATACCAAAGTCTATTTCTCGTACTGGAGGCAATCCTGGTAAATCTTCAGGAAATACATCAGAAAATTCTCTCACTACTGGTACATTTTCTATGCTAACTGTTTCCTTACTTTTATCATTTACAATATCTAGGAGACCCAAGCAACCTTTCTTCAAAAGTCATTGAGCTTTCATAAAAGATATAATTTTGCAACTCTCTGGAACCTAACTCCCTCTTAGAATAAAACTGGGTTCATTTGGTATCTCAAACCTTACTATCTTTGCATGAAAATCGACTATAGCATAGCAAGGAGATAACCAATCCATTCCCATCAGCATGTCAAATTCAATCATATCAAGTAAAATAAGGTCAGCTAGAGTATCTCTACCCTCAACCCGAATCTGACAAGCACGATACACGTATTCAGCTAATAGAGACTCTCCGACAGGAGTAGCAACTAGAAAAGGATCATTCAATAGCTCGGGCTATCTACTAAATCTCAAAGCAAAGTACGAGGACACATATGAATGAGTAGATCCTGGATCAATCAACGCAAGTGCATCAAATGATCAAACAGAAAGAATACCTGTAACCACTGGATTCTAGGCTGAGCATCCTATCTAGTAAATGCAAAAACTCTCGCCTGACCTTTACCAGCATTGCCTTGTCCTTGATTCACAGTAGCACGGTCTCCAGCACCTCGACCTCTATTTCCTGTACATGTAGCACCTGAAGTATTACGAGTAGTCTAAGTCGGTGCAGCTGACTGAATAGAATCCTGGTTGAAATTTCTCGGAGGCTGAGGGCAATCCCTCAAGTGATGTCCCAACTGGCCACACCGAAAGCACTCCCCAGTTAGAACACGACATTGGCCCAAATGTAATCTACCACAAGTGTGGCAGGCTCGAGTAGTGGCATATATCTACCCAGAATTATGATGTCTAGTAGATGATGGTCCCCTATTACCTTGTCTGTAATGAGGTCTGTATGTGGATTGTGAAGACATGTGTATCTCTGTCTGAGAACCCTGTTGTTGTTGTTGTCCCTGATATCCTGCTCTTCTATTTTCACTAAAACCGCCACTGAAAGCCCCTCTTGTCTTGGCCTTCTTACGTAATTCAATAGCTGCACGCTCCTCACGTCCCTTGTTTTCAATCTTTCTAGAAAGTTCGACTACATCAAAGTAGGATAAAGTCTTCATCTGTGGGGCTACTGCAGTGTATAGACGACCAACCAATCCATCAACAAACCTCTGAATTCGAGCTTCTTTGGTAGGCACTAAGTGAGGAGCATATATAGCCAGTTTACAAAACTTAGTGTTATATGTTGACACATCCATATCTAGAGTCTGAACCAATCTCTCAAAGTATAGCATGTTGTTGCATCAGACTGTCTGGAAGAAAATGATTCTTGAAAAACTTAGTGAACTCGTCCCAAGTCAGTGGTGGTGCTCCTGCTGGCCTTCCTAGCAATACCGTTTCCTACCATGTGTTGGCCATATCCTCTAGTTTATATGATGCGAGCTCCTTGGCTCTCTCACTAGAACATCCAAGAGCACGTAATGCCTTAAGTGTCCCAACCATGAAACCTTGAGGATCTGCTGAATTATCGAAACCTGTGAATTTTGGTGATTTAAATTCCAGGAACTCGTGTAGGGATACTTCCTTATTCCTGAAAGGCTGAGTCTGTGTAGGTGCTTGTGTCTGTGAAGTAGCTTTAAGAGCTGAACTTCCTCCCTGAGTAGGCACCAATGCCTCTAACACATTCAATAACCTTGCCACTGCATCTGCGGGTAAGGCAACAGTAGGTACAACAGTTGGCACTGGTGGTGGAGCGTTCTGAACTCCCTGCTCTTGCACTTGATTTGGCGTAACAGCTTGGGTTTGACCCATGTTCCCAACTTGAGGTTGAGGAGCAGTCTGTCTTCTAGTTTGATGAACCCCAACTTGACCGCCACCCCGGGTAGCACCAAGTCCAGCAGATGAGGGTGTGCGTGTCCTAGCCATCTGCGAAAGAAATATTCCAAAGTAAATCTCAAGTTATCTCAACGCACGATCAAAGAATTGAAGAAGGGGAAAAATTCCTAAATGTCCAGTAGCCTCAAGATCATAAGTATGGGCGCCTACATACCCATGAACAAGACTCTACCAAACATTTCTCCATGACTCAGGATTTAAAGCCTAAGCTCTGATACCAACTTTATCACGACCCAATTTAAAATTATGACTGGCGCTTAGGAGCAAGTGCTCCTAAGTAAGTCTCATCGGAAATTTTACAGAAAATCGAGCAGAGTTTCCCCTATTTTTGGACCATCCCAAAAATTTCCTATCTCAAATCAGCAACCAAACAACCTAATAATAATTCAACTGGCAATAACTTACCAATTAGCCAAAATAAGTCTCCACCATTACTAATCATCACACTAACAAACAGAAATACTAATATACCTCCAACTTTCATAAGAAAGGATGATACTCGACATAAGACTATATTAACAAAAGAATACTCATGACGCGAAATTATTGACTATGGCGCGACTCTAAGAGTTTAATGAAATGACCAGAACAATTGATAAAAATCTCCGCCCGCACGAACAAGTGCGAGGCTCACCAAGAATTTTCAACCTGTACGCTCTAATTAACGAATTCCTCGCCTGCGTCAGCTACTGTCTCTATAAAAAAGATTAGCGGGGAATGAGTCACTAGCTCAGTGAGTAATAACACTTAACCACAACCATTTTTATTTGGGGACAAGTCAGAAACATACTAGTATCTTAAAGAGAAAATAACATAAAATGCCCTTTTAGAAACAATAAATAGTTTTCAGTCTCATTATATTTTCTTGTAGTATAATATAATCAACAATTCAATAATAAGATCGGTAACCACTGTATAATATCAGTATTCACATTTTTGGGAGGTTTCAATGAACGGATTATGTAATCGGTATATCTGTAGACTTCTTTGCAAGAAGTCATATATAACGGTAGTCCCTACTCGAAGGAAAATCAGTAACGGTATGCTAGTTCTACCTTCCCACTAGCAAGGGCTATAATGGTAATCAGTAATTACAAGGTGCACCAGGTCTAACGAACCCGCCGTTAGCTACGGGATCCTTCAATGTCTGCTCCCATTTATACTTGTCTCTGTAATCCGTATATACTTGTAGAAACTATTTTAAAACAATATAGGGCATTTCGGTTCTTATCAAATCATATAATTTTGTTTCAATAACAGTAAATTCAAGTAACGGTAACACAGATCTAGTGATAACGAAAATATTTAAAACCACGATATTCATATCAAATAACTATTTCAGTATGATTTCGAGTAAAAGACTTGTCCCACATGCAACTCAAAATAATCAGTAACATATTCATATTAAAAATTATTTGTAAATCATGCAAGTTATGAAAACACAAATTTGCGGTAAGATTATTACTCGCAGTACTCGTGCCGAAATACCAACTGCTTCACCTCAAGCAACTCGTGCAAATTCCTCCAATCAATCAATAACTACATAATATCGATCTCATGTTAATTTTCTTATTTAGGCTAATTCATAGGTATTTTAGAATACCCAACCCTCGAGGTTTCATGTTTGACTCTTAATTTGTAGATTCATATTTACCGACATATGAGTAATTCAAATTAGTCTAAATCTTTTAAATAAAAAGGTATTTATATGGTTTATCTTTATTCCATTATTTGTTCAATTTCCTTAATCGTGTGCGTAAATTGAAACTGAAACAACAATAATGTATATAATGTTCCTTCTTCTTCTTTGTCCACTGAATCTATCCTACTACACTACAGAGTGATTAGCGCCTATTATAACAAAAATCCTAAGGTTTGTAAAACAATTAAAAATTGATGCACTGTAAGGAGAGTTTGAACAGTATCGAAAATTCACACATATGCACGACTAATTTCTCTAACTTTTACTTATAAAGAATTGCCCATCATTGTGTAATCATTGTATCCCCTAATTAATATCATATCATGGCTTGGTATTGAACCACCATTACACTTCTTTACCAAAAGTAATGTGCAGGATAATTTTATATACAGATCAGTAAACTAATCTACATACATGCACTATAAAAGCTAACCACTTAGCGTCTTAAGATGCCGCCGTTAATTTCCTCAATACAAATCTTCTCTCAGTATTTTGCCTCTTTGTTTCATCCAGAGCAAGGAACTAATTACCCAAACTTTCTACTGTTTAGGTCACTAAAAATGTGGCAGCTATAAGATAATGGGCTTAGCCCACTCCGATTTATTTAATAAATAACCAAAGTTAACTATATAAGTATAGTTTAAAAATTAGCCTCTAACCACTTATTTAATACCATATCTCATATAGTAAAAGACAAAATTCCTTCCACAACTTCTTATTATTATTTGCTAATGACCAATACACGCTTACTAAAAATACAGGGTATAACAGCCATATACATTATATTATGATGCATCTCTGTCACGCCCCTAACTCGAGGGACATGACCGGTGCCCGACTGGGTAGCCCCAGCCGAGCGGACCTGGATGCCTCTTCTACCCCACGTGCTACCCCATGTCTTACTTACTCAATATTCCAAGAACTTGCCAAATAATCAATTTAGAACACCCTTTTTGCAAAACATACAGACATACAATTTAGTTAGTGAAATTACCAATTCGTTTCTCAACAAAGGAAACAGGGATCTACATAAACTTCTAACCCACATCAACTGTCAACGGAGCCTCTAAAAGTACAACAGGATAATACAGAATTCACCGATAATAAGGCTACGGCTATACCTTACACAAAATCAAAATAAAACTTCAGACACAAGCGGCACGAGCCACATAGGGCCCCGATAGGAATGGGGCTCACCAAAAGCTGATGGAAGACGAAGAGGAAGCTATGATCGGTGGACTGGAGTACCTGCTGCGGGTCCACCTACAATCATAACACGAATGTAGCGCCCCCGGCAAAAGGGACGTCAGTACATATGAATTGTACTGGTATGTATAACAAACCTTACCCTGAGTAACCTCAAGCCATACATAATTAATAAACAATACGAGAAAGCAACAATTGAGTACACACAAGGAAGACAATCAAGGCAAACAAGTTAACAAACTCTCTTTTCCCCATCATCATTTCTACATTTTTCAATTTCACAACATTCTCATATTTCATTTCAATAGTGATATCGATCACTTTTCACCCTTATTACCTCGGCCACCCTTATCACCACAACCCACACCTTATTACTTCATGTTGCGGCGCGCAACCCGATCCCACTGAGCAATCACAATTCACAAACAACACCACAACAATAATAATTTACAAGGATAACCACAACAAGTTTTAAGAACAACAACCACAAATACTAATAACAACAACAACATAACTCACGAAAGGTTTAGGTGACTATCCATGCCATTTCCATCTTTTTCAACAGCCCGTTATACCATTTAGATCACAACAATAGTTTTCCACGACTATCCACAAGGGATGTTATCACAATTATTTCAATTTCACCAATTACGATTCCTCTTTATCATTTATTCCACAGTCCTTGCCACATAACACATTCGTAATCACAACTTAGTTTATTGCCATTTACTTGCACAATCATATTGGATGTTTTAACCAACAACGCATAAGGCATAATATTTACATGAATTCACAAATAGTTCACACAAGTAAACATATCCTGCTCACAAGAGTTTAACTTCATAACCAATTCATGGAGATATCACATACCAAGGATTCGGGCACCAACAAGGAGAATTCACAAAGGTTAAAATTAGCCATACATACCTCAATAAAGCTTTCCTTACTCTTTTACAAATTTCCGGAACTCTTAGCACTTCGATCTATTGAGTAAAAATTACAAATTAAATCGAGAATTAGAGATGA
>MU776021.1:35007-51525 GCA_026770625.1 Nicotiana glauca | reverse complement strand
ATTGAGACTCTAGCTTGGTTCAAGCATATTGACAAACCCTAGAGGTGCAATATGATCTTAGGCCCCTTTTTAGAGCAATTTATATCACTTTGTACCCCTCTTTAATTCACCATCCCCCACTACTCTAAGGTTTAACATGCATGCAAGGAATCCATTGTTATACCCATGTATAACCTCACTAGTGACCCCTTATATCTGAGAATAAAACAAATAAAAGTTGGGGTGATGAAGTATTACCTCTTGAGATGAAGGTCTAGGGGTCTCCACTTGATTTTCTTCTAGGATTTAGCCATATCTTATGGAGTAATTAGATGGGGAGACTTTCCCTCTCTAAAAATCCGCTCTCTCCCTCTAGAATGCTCAGAAGAATGCTCAAAATGAGCTATAACACCGGATATATTGATATGGAAGTCGGGTTAAAAAATAGAAAATTGGAGCCCCGAGTCAAATACGCGATCGCATTTGCGATCGCAGAGTAAACATGCGGTCCGCATAATGGGCCACACAATGAACCCCAGAAACTGGACACTTTGACTAAGTCTGTAGTAAGAATGCGGTCCGCATTCATGTTCTGCAGTCGCAAAGTGTACCACAGAACTGACCCTCACAAAATTCAAAGGAACATATGTGACGAATATGCGGTCCGCATTTTGATTATGCGACCTCATTTCGACAGCATAACTGACTTCAATTTTAACCAACATTCCGACTCACTCTGCGGCAGAAATGTGGTCCATATATTATTTATGCGACCGCATAATGGACCGCATTTTCAACCTCAATTTTGATAACCTTTCTGCTTCACTCTACGGTAGAAATGCGGTCTGCATAGTTTATCTGCGACCGTATTCTGGACCGCAGAATGACAATTTTCTGGAAAAATCAATTCTTTTGATTTTAAGTGAAAAATCAGTAAAAAGGGTCCGAACCGTGGAGCACAAAATTTTATGGGGCCTTACAATCTCGTATTGGAATTGGTGTGGTGTAGATGCAGAATGGAAAGGTTATTGCATATGTTTTGCGGAAGTTGAAGATTCACGAGAAGAATCTTCCAGTGCATGATTTGGATCTAGCAGCCATTGTCCACGCGCTGAAGATTTGGAGGCATTATCTATATGGCATGTCATGTGAGGTGTTCGCGGATCATAAGAGTTTACAGTAATTGTTCAAGAAGAAGGAGATCAATTTGAGGCAAAAAAGGTGGTTGGAGCTATTAAAAGACTATTATATCACCATCTTGTATCATCCCGAGAAGGCCAATGTGGTGGCCGATGCTTTGAGCAGGAAGTCGGCTAGTATGGGTAGCCTTGCATATATTCCAGTCGGTGAGAGACTGCTTGCTTTGGATGTTTTGGCTTTGGCCAATCAGTTTGTGAAGTTGGATATTTCTGAGCCCAGCCGTGTTCTAGCTTGTACATCTCTCGGTCTTCATTATTTGAGCGTATCAGAGGTCAACAATATGATGACCCTCATTTTCTTGTCCTTAGGGACATAGTGCGGCACAGAGGTGCCAAGGAGGTTACAGTTGGAGATAACGGAGTTCTGGGGATGCAGGCTCGAGTTTGTGTGCCTAATGTGTATGGACTTTGTAAGTTGATTCTAAAGAATGCCCATAGCTTCCAGTATTCTATTCATCTGTGTGCCGCCAAGATGTATCAAGACTTGTCGCAGAATGATTAGTGTAGAAGGATAAAGAAGGATGTTGTTGCATATGTAGCTTGGTGTTTGAAATTTCAGTAGATATAGTACGAGTATCAGAGACCTGGTGGTTTGCTTCAGAGGGTTAAGATTCTTGAGTAGAAGTGGGAGCGTGTCACTATGTATTTTATTTTTGGACTCCCACGGACTCACAGGAAGTTCGATACAGTATGGGTGACTGTTGATAGACTGACCAAGTCAGCGTATTTCATTCCTGTGGCAGTTTCCTATTCTTCAGAGCGGTTGGCTGAGATCTATATCCGGGAGATCATTTGTCTTTTGCCCGTGTCTATCAGTTTTGATCGAAGTACGCAATTTACCTTGTATTTCTGGAGGGCAGTACAATGTGAGTTGGGTACGCGGGTCGAGTTGAGCACAATATCTCATCCTCAGATGGACGGACAATCCGAGCATACTATTCAGATCTTGGAGGATACGATCCATGCCTGTGTCATTGATTTTAGAGGTTCTTGGGATAAGTTCTTGCCATTAGCAAAATTTGCCTACAATAACAGTTGTCAGTCGAGCATCGACATGGCTCATTATGAGACAGTACATGGTAGATGGTGTCGATTGCTAGTTGGGTGGTTTGAGACTTGAGAGTCTCGATTGTTGGGTATAGATTTAGTAAGAGTTATGCCAAGCGTAAGGTTCGTGACGTGGCATTCGTGGTCAGAGAGTGAGTGTTGCTTCGGGTGTCACCCATGAAGGTCATGATGAGATTTGGAAAGAAGGGCAAGCTAAGTCTTAGGTTCATCGGGCCTTTTGAGTTCCTTGATTGAGTGGGAGAGGTGGCTTACAGACTTTCGTCGTTGCCGGGTTTATCAGTTGTACATCCAGTGTTTCATGTGTCCATGCTTCAGAACTATCACGGCGATCTGTCCTACGTGTTAGACTTCAGCACTGTCCAGTTGGACAAGGATTTGACCTACGAGGAGGAGCCAGTACCTATTTTAGACCGGCAAGCTTGACAGTTGAGATCGAAGAGTTTCCCTTTGGTTCGTGAGTAGAGGAGAGGTTAGCCTGTTGAGGTAGCTACCTAGGAGTCCGAGTTTGATATGAGGAGATGATATCCCCGCCTTTTTACCGACTCAGGTACTTTTCTATGTCCTTCGAGGACAAACGATTGTTTTGAAGGTGGAGAATGTGATGACCCAAAGGGTTATATTTTGTTTTAGAATCTGATTCTGTGTTTTGAGGCATTCAAAACCTTCATTTATCTCTCCTCAATTTGTGTGCACAGTTCGAGCGTGTATCCAGAAATCTTTTATGTGAAAAAAAATTAAGAAAAGATGATTTTTGGCTTAAAAGAGGATTTTAGTTAACTTCGGTCAACATTTTAGATAAACGGACTCGGACCCGTATTCCAATGGTCTCGAAGGGTCCGTATTAAAATATGGGACTTGGGCATATGCACAAAAATAAATTCCGAGGTCCCTAGCTTGAAAAATAAATTTTTGAAGAAAATTGTTAACTGAAAAACATAATGGTTTTTAGAAATTTTATAATGTTTGATATTGTTGGTATAGGGCTCATATTTTGTTTTTGGAGCCTGGTACAGGTTTAATATGGTATTTAAGTCATGTATGTAGAATTTGTTGAGAAACGGGACTGATTTAACGTGATTCGGGCGTCCGATTGTGAAAATAGAAATTTCAAATGTTCTTAATGATCTCATGAGTTTTGGTGTTAAATTCATTGTTTAAGATGTTATTTTGGCGATTTGAATGGAAGCGAAAGTCCGTATGATGTTTTTTGACTTGTGTGCATGTTTGGTTTGGAGCCCCGAGGCTCGGGTGAGATTTGGATAGGCTTCAGAGTGTTTTGGACTTGGAAAAATGTTGCAGGTATTCCAGTTCTGGTGTTGGCCTCTGACCTCGAAATTGCGAGAGCATAGTTCACATTTATGAAGTCTCGCAGTGTTGCGATTGTGAGCCACTCGATGCAAATGCGAAGAGTAGCTAGGCCAGCAGTCTTCGCAATTACGAAGAAACCTTCGCATTTATGAAGTAAAGCTGGTATGGGTACTGGTCATAAATGCGATCATTTACTCGCATTTGCGAAGGCAGCAGAAATTTGAGGGGTTTGAATTTGCGATGCCTTTATTGCATTTGCGAGCTTTGAAAATACGAAGCTCAGGTCACAATTGCGACATCTGCAGTTGAGTAAAAGGGCCTTAGATGGATTTTCAATTCATTTCTCAAATTTTCAAACCCTAAGCTTCAAGAGGCGATATTCTACGGAGTAGTTCTTCCCCTAATCATAGGTAAATGATTCCTAACTCATTTCTTTTGATCTATTTAATCCTTTTACAAGATTTCATCACAAAATCTAGGGATTTTGATGGGGAGTTTGTCATTTTGGGGTAGAATTTAGGAATTTAAAAATTAGGGGATTTAGACCTCAAATTGAGGTTGTATTCCAAAACCAGTTGTATATCCAGGCTTGGCAGTGAATGAGTAATTGGTTTTTGGTCTGAAATTCGAGTTTTGACCAAGCATGCCTAGGGTCGATTTTTGACTTTTTCGGGAAAATGTTGGAAAATCTATAATTATTCATTTGAAATTGTTTCTTTAATGTTTATTGATGTTATAAACTTAAATATGGCTAGGTACGAGTGGATTTGTGGGGAAATTGAGAGGTAAAGCGGTGGTTGAGCTGTGAATTACCCATTGGTTTGAGGTAAGTATTTGGTCTAACCTTGACTTGAGAGGATTAGGGATCCCCGACTTGATTGCTCTGTGAGATACCATGTGTGTGGTGTATAGGTGTGGTGACAAGAACCTATGCGCCGCCAAATTACTTGCTTAGCTTGTTCCCTTGCCCCGTATAGGTGTGGTGACCTGCACCTATGCGGAATTCTTGGGTCTTAAGTGAAGGCTTGTCCTGACCTCAAAATCCCACCATAGAAATTGTGATGGAAACTAGTATCTAAGACTAGATAAGCCTAACACATGATGAGATATAACAAAATTTAACCAACTTACTACATAAGCGTTCGACTGATAATGTCACGACCCAAATCCTACCTGTCATGATGGTGCCAATCGTTGTACTAGGAAAGTCGACATTTCTAATATACTCCCAACGTTTAACAAAAAATGAATCAAGTAATTTTAGATAACCAAAGTTTTCATAAAACAGGGTAAGAACCCAAACACAAATGCGGAAAAAAACTCCCAATTCAGGATGTCACTAAGCTCATGAGCGTCTATACATCACCAATCTAGAAAATAAATGTCTATGATATTAAGGATAAAAATACAATAAGATAAAATTATAAGGATGGAGAAACAAGGACTGCGAACGCCGGGCAGCTACCTCAAAGTGTACGACGATCAACAGTGCGAAAGGTCAACACTCATCGTCTCCAGAAACACTTAAATATGCGCACGAAGTGAAGGGTGTAGCATGAGTACAACAAACTAAGTAACAATACTAAATAAAGAACTGAAGATAATGACAAGCTACACAGTTATAGATCATTTTCAGTAGTCTCAATAAAATAATGTAGGTACGCTTTAGAATCCGGTACTTTAAGTCAAATCAATTTATTCATGTCAAGTTCAAGGAAAAACTGGATATAATACCTCCAAGAAGTTTCAAAAATAATGACATATAGCAGCTATGTGCACCAACAATGAAATCAAATGCAGCCTCTCAGGGCAATAGTCGCTCAGTCGGACTTGCGCTTACTGGGGGTGTACAGACTCCAGAGGGGCTCCTACAGCAGCTATGTACACGGACAACTCACGTGCTACAATATAACTATATGGATCCACACCGACAACTCATGTGCTGTGGAATCAATGTATATCACAATCGGGCCCTTGACGTCACTCAATCATCAACCTTTTTAGTCTCACGGGCTCTCAGTAGTCATGGAAATGTCACGACCCTAAATCCAATTAGTCATGATGGCATCTAACACAACCCGATAGATAAGCCAATTAATAAATATCTAATATTAATGAAATTAATAAGGCAATTAAATAAAAGACAATATCTAAATCTTATACATTACCCAAGGATTGGTAGTACGAATCATGAGCTTCTAAGATTATAATTTAAAAAATTGGTATGGAATAAATACATCATTTGTTCAAAAAAGTATATAAACAGATTTATATATTCTAAGGCTACCATGAATAAAAGGCAGCTACAAACGAAACAAATATACATTTTCAATCATAGTTTCCGTCGATCACAGCAACATCAACAGTCAACCTTTTCACGCAAGGTGCAAAAGTATGGTATGAGTACAGGCGACCCTGTGTACTCAATAAGTAACAAACCTAACCTTAGGTTGAAAGTAGTGAGGAGCTATAACAAAGTTCAGGTTCGACACCAATGGCCAATAACAATTCATAACAACATAAAGAAAGTATTAAAAGGAGCAACACAGAGATTAAAAGCCCAGCTAAAACCCCAGCTTCTTCATAGTTTCCCGAAAAATAGTTTTGCTTATCAAGTATATTAGTAAAAAGCCAAGTCTTTTACCGAAATTGCCAAAAATATGAGTAAGTTTGAAAACTGTCAATTTTCCCAAAAGCTTTCCAAGGTAAATACATCATTTTCAAACGGATTGAGGAAAATACACCTCAATTACTATATGTCAATATGTGTAAGAAGTCATGAATGACGAGATACCTTACAACATGAGGAATAATGCATCTCTACCTGTATGTCAAGTGCATGTCAAATGCGATGCAACTCACTGATAAAATCATATGCATACTCTCATATTATTAATTTACTATGTCCTACCAGCCAATCAGTCCTCTTAGTTAGTTGGTCCTTATACCCACTCATTCCTCACAATCAGACAGTCCTCATAATCACTTCGCACTCGGCACTCGCACTGAGTAGGTACTTGCGCTCACTAGGGATGTGTACCATAGGGACTCCTTCAGCCCAAGCTCTATAACAAGTCAATACTGGCATAAAACAGTAAAACATGCTACGGCGTGGAGCCGGCTCCCATCATGAATCAATAAAATATGTTGAAGCGTGCAGTCCAATCCCAAAAACAACCTCACCATCGGGCCGTTGGCCTTACTAAATTATCAATCTCTCCAGTCTCTTGTGCTCTCAATTTCATAAAAAAATCAGCCCAAAATAATGATGTGATATATCATTAAATGGTTATAAAAACTGAGATATGATATGCATCCGAAATGGATGTTCAAAACTTTAAAATGCATATTATGAAACTTTAGGCTAAAATCTCCACTTTATCTTTTGAAATCGTCAACCAAATGCCAAAAACGAAAATACATTCATGATATAAAATTAATAAAATGAGTAAAGAACACTTACCCCAATGTTTTCCTTGAAAGTGTCACGAAAATCGCCTCTCCCCGAACTCCAAATCATTAAAAATCTCATTTTCAAATCTTAAATCTGCTGTCTAGTCATCTACCCTATGTGATTGTAGGCAAACACCCGCAATGGTGAAGCACAATAGTCCTTCTCATCTTTTTACTCTATGCGATCGCGGTCACTCTGTCGCGATCGCGAAGAATATATTCCCCAACATCCTTGCCCAACTCTTTTGGGTAGCTTCTAGTATAATGGTCATAACGTTTGGTACAATATTCCAGTTAACAATTGACTTAACTTTCTAAAAACAAGGCACCAAGTGCTACAACTTTTTGTTTTTGGATCATCTCCAAATTTCATATAGATTGTGAGATATAAGCTTCCGAAGTCGGATCGATAAAGCAAAAATTTTCTCTGCGCGATCGCGAAAGACCTTCCGCGATCGCGTTTCACTAGTCAATTTTTACCATTTTGCTCATCGCAATAATGACCAATTCCATGCGATCACATAGCACAGTGTTGCAGCCAAAAACCAACAGCGAAAAATAGCCTATAAATTGTTCGAAACCACCCCAAAACTCATACGAGCCACTTGGGATCCTGTCCGAACATATCAACAAGTTCAAAACTTATCACGGACCTACTCGGTGCCTCAAATATCACATAGCAACAACAAAATGACAAATCACACCCTGAGTCAAACTTGATGAACTTTTAACTCTTCAGCTTCCATAACTCGAGCCAACCCGGAATGAACCCAAATTTTGCACGCAATTCCTAAATGATATAACAATGCAATTCCAGTTCCCGGAACCACAATCTGAATCCAATATCAAAAAAGTCCACTCCCGGTCAAACTTTTCGAAAATCTAATTTTTGCCATGTCAAGCCAAAATCAACAAAGGACCTCCAAATCACAATCTGGACACGCTCTAAGTCCAAAATTACCCAACGGAGCTAACGAAACCATTAAAACTCCAATTCGAGGTCAAATACTTAAATGTCAAAAATTCTTCTAATATAAAGCTTTCTAGTTGAGAATCATTCTTCCAACTCAACTCCGAATAACTTGAAAATCAAAAGTGATTATTCGCATAAGTCCTAATACATCATATGGAGCTACTCATACCCTAAAACCAATGAGCGGAGTGTAAATGATCAAAACGATCGGACGGGTTGTTACATTAAAAACTTTCATGCCTTTTGAGATCTTACAGTTTGTGTTGGTTCTTTGTGTAAGTTTTACAAGACTGAGTCTGCCCGCTCAGGGTTTTACGACGTCAAATTTTTTGCTGAATAGAGATTGGCAATAGTCTCCGAGTCATCAAGTTTGTTTTGGCTTGAGAGCCATTACTAATGAACCTGGGATTGCCTCATTGAGGGCTTACAACTTTTGAGATTCTATCCCTAAGGTCGTGCGTATGCTGAGTTCTTTGGTGCTAGTCTCCGAGTATTCGAGATGCTTTTTTTCTGAGATAGTTAATGATTTTTGGGCTACCTTGCTGAGGGCTTATTAGTCTAGAATTTTGACCCTGAGGTTATGCGGGTGCCAAATTATTGACGCCAGTCTTCGAGTATTCGGGACATTTTCCGATGGAAGAATCATACTGGCAAAAACATTAGGTTTTCCTTGGAGCATGAGTCATGTTGGCAAAAGGCATTCTTCGATTATTTGACATTATTACATGTGCCTCCGCCATCGGGGGCTCAGTTGTGCGGACACAGTTCATTGGATCGTTTGGCCCAATACATCATTTCTCACTGGGCTTTTATTTGGCATTTCTTGGCTCTCTTGAGAGGACAATCTTTGGAAGGGGCATCCTTCGGTGCTTGTGATTGATAGTAAAGGAAGCCTTGAGGAACTGTTGGATTCCTCTTAGGTAGCATATAGGTGTTGCCTCGTTAAAAACCTTGCCGGCAAAACCCTTTTCGAGACAAAATCTCAATCGAAGGAAAATAGTGCAATGGATGCCTTTAAAACCTTAGGGTCTTCAGCCTGGGCATGCGTATTTGATTTCTTGGATTGAGTGACTGTATAATGGATTAGTATAAAATATAAACTGAAGAAAGAGATAATTATACCATATCGCCGGATATGTTTGGCGATGTTTCGAGGGCTGGTACGCCTCTGTCATTTTTTGTGAGGACTTGGTATGGACCTTCACCGTGTTCAATCGGGCTTAGCCGAAGATGTAGTTTGATTATCCTTAGGCTCTCTTGAAAGTGAAGATGTTGGCGCCAGTGCCACGTCTTGCACCGCAAACATTTCCCTTGCCGCGTGCTGATTCTCGTGGATGGTTTTAATATAGTTTTTATTGGGAATTTCATCATTTAGGGGAGTGTGGACGGTACCGCTCTCATGCAGTGTGTCCATGGTTTCCCGAAAAAGGTGTTATACCTCATGTCTCCTTAGATGACATGAAATTTGACATTTTGGGTCACGCCAGCCACGCTGACCGAGATAGTGATCTCTCTTTTTGTTGTCTCGCTTGGCATGTTAAATCTGTTGAGGACTAGAGTGGTGGGCACGATTTGGTCTAGTAGTCCGAGCTTCTCTATTATCTTCGATCTGATAATGTTGGCCGAGCTACTTAGGTCTATGAGTACATGTTTTATCTGAAATGTATTTACGAGGAAAGAGATTACAAGTGCATCGTTATGAGGTTGAGATAGGGTCTCAAAGTCCTCCTCGCTGAATGTGAGGGCATCTTCAGGTACGTATCCCCGAGTTCTTTGGTGATGGATATATTTGTCCTTCTCATCATGTATTCTTGAAGAGTGTCGACCCCCCTAATATCATGTGGATAACATGTCGTAGCTCATTTAATTCATCCTTCTTGGCCGCCTCTCTTTCTTGGAACTAATTTTTGTCTCGGTCACTCAATAATTCTCGAAAATGACCTTTGTTGAGTAACCTGGCCACTTCCTCTCATAGCAGGTGATAATCCTCAGTTTTGTGGCCATACGTGTTGTGAAATTCCAATACCAAGTTATGATTCCTTTGGAAAGGATCCGACTGTACAGGCCTAGGCCATTTGGTATCCTTGATTTTGCCGATGGCAAACATGATGTCTGAAACATCAACATTGAAGTTTTACTCTGATAGGTGTGGTGCCCCTGTTGGCCCCGTGTTACCGTCGAATACAGCTCTATTAATGAACCCTCAGGGATTATGCCCTTGGTTTATCGATCAGTCGTTGCGTGGTTGGTTGCGCCTTGGGGCGTTTACCATGTCTTCGATGTATGGATGATACCTTTCTTTGTTTGGCTTCGGCTCATTTGCTAAGAGCCTTTTCGGGTATACTGAGCCCAAAGGGGCTCCAATTTGATCATCCTCGACCCTGATCTTTGACTGTTATCGGGTGTGGACATCTGATCAGGTTACGGAAGGATACTCAATCAGATTTTCTTTTAGTTGCCACAAGGCCACAGAACTCCACTCGTTCAGGCCCTGAGTGAAGGCCTGTACCGCCCAGTCATCAAAGACCGAGGGTAGTTCCATTCGTTCCATTTGAAAGCGAGATACGAACTCTTGTAGCATTTTATTCTCCCTTTGCCTGATCTTGAATACATTAGATTTCCTCGTTGCTACTTTAATGGAACCGCCATGTGTCTTTATGAAGGAGTTTTCAGCATGGCGAATGAGTCATGTCCCCCTTTGATAGTGTTTCCCCGACCTTCTTCAGTAAGACGGACTCGATCTCGTCGTCTTTTATGTCATTCCCTTTTACTGCGTACGTGTAGGCAGTAACGTGCTCGTTGGGGTTTGAGGTCCCACTGGACTTCGGGAGTTCTAGCATTCTGAATTTCTTTTGTATGGGATTCGGAGCTGCTTCCTCTAGGAACGGCACTGCATGAACTTTCTCGAGTCTATGCCTTTCAGGACCAGGGACATGCCCGGGATTTGATCGACCCTGGAGTTGTAAGTTTCGACTTTCTTGTCATTGGGGGCTATCATCTTCTCGCCCAATTTGATCCTTTTGGAAAGATCCTCGAGTGTTTTTATGATAGCAGGGCCGGTTGTCGAACCATTATTGCTCTGTATCTCTAATACTTGTTCGGCCGGGTGAGTTGTTCCTGGTGCAACGGTGCTGGGAGTTTTTGGATGGCTTTGCAGTAGGGCGATAGCCAGCTATTGTGTGTGCAACATTTCAAAGATAACATGAAGCCTAACTTCATGTTCTTCCCGAGCTGGAGTTGTTTTGGCTTCTTGTTGGTCATCTTGTTGTACGTTTCTATCGGTGTGCGAGGTTTCATCGACCTGATGTACATCTTGCGAACCCACGTCCGCTAGAATCGGTCCAGGCGCTTTATTGGGGTTCAGTAGTGGCGCGCCAATGATTGGAACTGCTACACCATTCTCTTCGTGGTTTTTGAGGTTGTTGCTCTCAATTCTATTCACTGAGCCAGACATTTTGACCTAAAATTAAAGATCTTGGACAAGAAGATAATCACTATTATTTTTAGCCCCACGGTGGGCGCCATACTGTTTACCGTAAAAAATGTAATATCAATTAAATTTGTTGATGGGACTCTTAAAATACGTGATATATTTTTATAGAAATTGTGGAATAGTTGATGCTATGTGTGTGTGGTTTAAGGGTGAGACGCGAGCTAAAATAGAGCAGTAATCGAACTGAGAGATAGCTGTTCGGGGCTTCGAGCTGGTCGATTTGGGGCCTCGAGGTCGGGTCCACATCTCGGGCTCGGGCTTGAGCTATCAAGGGAAATCATGGAAGGGCTAACAGATGCAATAATATGCTCTTTATGGCCAATGATATGCAATAAATGTGGGACAAGTATGAAGATAATAAAATAGAACAACAATGTCAAGAGAGTGTATTAAAGAGAAAGAGAGAGAGTTATCATATATTTCATGTAGAGCCTTTGGAGCAACATCAGTCCCCAACAAAATAATTAGAATCCCCTTTATATAAAAGGGGGAAGCTTATATGGTAAGGCATGCATTAGCTGTAAAGGTATGGAGATGGGACAGCTGGAAATGATGCCCCGTATAGGGCTCAGACTAGCCTGGATAGGCTTTATCAGACTCAGTCGTGACATACTTAGCCACGTCATGGTAACTCCCATTGTTACTTTAGCCCCGATCGACATCCTCTTAAGGCCAGGTGTCGACGGACTCCGAGGGAGAAGACTCGAGCACATCTTTGCAGCCTTGATTCTTTGAGGCGATCTTCCGAAATGCCGTGATACCAGGAAATTGGACACTCCGATTTTGCCATATACAAGGAGAACTCTCTACAAAGACAACAAAGGGAGCACGTAACCTCAGGATAGGCCGCAGGAGCCACATGCTTAGCCTCAAACTGACATCTCTTTATACCCTTTCACAACAGAACTACTACACAATTTCTTAATCTTCCTGAGTCCGAGCTCACCAACAAGGCATGAGAACCTATATCGCTCTACAATTAAACAACATGAAAGATACTCCAATATACTCATAACTCAAGATTATATGTCACATCACGATAGATCAAGAACCCAATTGTCCTTTTTACATCACAAGAAAACTTTTCTCATCATATTCAATCTACCTGAACACATCCCGATGTCACATCATACTCGTCATGTTGTCATTCAACCACTCATCGAGCCATAAATTCCACTCATAGGGATGCTACCGGACATATAAGTCCAAAAGCACGTATTCGCACAACCTAAATCCCCATGCTCAAGATATAGTTAATACCCGGCCTCAAGTCTTCCGAACTGGCCCATAATCTGAACACAGAAATCACATCTCGCACCTCGTCCATGGAATCTCAAGCCTTCGATGCACAACTAAAATCGAGAGCTCACATGCGCATACGAATACGTGGAAGGAATTCAAAGTTATGCTTACAGCTGAATCAATGTCGCACGATAAGAAAAGAAAGATGGGAAGTATATCCTAAATGTTATGTAGCCTCTCAAAGATAGGTATGGATGTCATCATACCGATCCGCAAGACTCCACTAAACACTTGCTCATGACTTGTAGAACCTATGAACCTAGAGCTATGGTACCACCTTTTCACAAAAAAATCCAACTAGTCATGATGCCATCTAACCCAACCCACTAGGTAAGCCAATTAACAACTATCTAATTCTAATATAATTAATAAGGCAACTAAATAAAAGAAAATATTTAAATCTTATATATTTCCCAAGGACTCGTAGTACAAANTTAGAGTTTTGGGGCTTTAGGGCATATTACACAGTAGACAAATGTTTCTGGCAAGTGAGGCGTCCAAACACTTTTTTAAAACTTAAAACCTGTGCGACTTTCGCTTCAGTGGAAAAAGACTGCTTCTGCGCTTGCGCTTAAGCGAAATCCTGACCACCTCTGCACCTATTTCCGCTTAGGCAACATTCGTGTCGCTTCTGCGATACCGCTTAAACGGGATAAATTCCGCAGATGCGGTTTTGCCAGAGATCTGATGCCCAATTTTTGCAGCTACTGGTTTTTGCCAAATGGCCCATCCCGACCTGTGCAAATCAACTCCAAAAAATCTAAAAATTGGCAGATTAGTCAAAAATAATATTCTAAGCTATTCTAAAAAGGAAAATTTCAAAAACGATGAAAAATTTTGAAAAACGATGGGTTGCCTCCCACCAAGCGCCGCATTTAACGTCGTGGCACGACGCAAATGACATTACCACTTTTCTCGCAACTTGGATGATATGAACTGGGCCCCTAGCTTGCAATCAAGCTTGTGACCACGAGCGATGGGGGGGTGGTAATTTGATGTTCGAGCCAATGCTTAAAATCTTCATTTTGCACTTCTTGGCTTTCAAGCGAGGAATGTCGTTTTGATTTCTTGTCTCCTCAAACTGTAAAATGTATGGCCAGAGTTTTTCCTCCTCGCACTCCTTCATTGATTCATGTGGTTCAACTTCCGTGTCACCACACAATTCCAACGTTGAAAAATGCTTGGAATGTGACTTCAAGCCTTTACTTTGCAGTTCTTCTATCTCGACATCCTCTTTTTCCCCCGGATTAGAGTCAACATCAACCACATTTGCATTTACATCGGTTGACTTTAATTCCATATTTTTCTCGGCATCATTTGTACTCATGGAGTCGGTTGGCGGATGTTCAATTCTTGACTCCTCAAAGTAAAGCTCACTTTCTTCCTCGGAGCTGGACTCTTCTTGGCTTTTATCCGCACACTCAATTTGTTGGGCATAGTGAGTCTCAACCAATATTTGCATTTTATCTTCCAAAGTGCGGATGTGTTCATCATTATGTGCCAAACTTTGTTTCAAGTCCTCGAGTGCAAAGTTATGCTTCTCCTCTTTTTCAAGAATGGTCTCCAACATGAGCATTATTCTCTCATTTTGAGCATTTGAGAGTTCTTCTTGGTTATGATCAAGTGCCAAGGAAGGATTTTCATTTTCAATGTCCAAGGAGGATTCTTGGTTTTCATTCACTTCCGAGGCTTTTTGAGCCCTTGAGGCTTCGATCATTTCATCCATTTGGGAGTGCAATCTTTCAAGCGCCAAGTCATTTTGGAGACTATTCTCCAAAAGCTCCTCCAAGGCATTTTGCTCCTCATTGCCTTTGTCAAGTAAACACTCCAACATAAGCTTGAACTCTCCATTTTGGCCATGCTCAACTTCTTTCATCTCCATAGCCCTATAATTCTCATCAAAACAAGAAGAATCATCATAGTAGGGGCTTGGGGAAGGGAAGGACAAATATGCACAATAAT
The DNA here is from genome assembly GCA_026770625.1 of Nicotiana glauca. Classification (NCBI taxonomy): domain Eukaryota; kingdom Viridiplantae; phylum Streptophyta; class Magnoliopsida; order Solanales; family Solanaceae; genus Nicotiana; species Nicotiana glauca. Next base: position 36,788 of record MU776021.1, on the reverse strand, counting down.
CCCAATGACCATTTTGGCCACCACACTTATCACAAATACTCCACTCATGGGTTTGAAATTGTGCGCACAATCCACCCCCGGGAGAATTTAAACAATTTTGCCACGAGTGTGGTCCTCCACAATAAGGACAAGGATCATCAAAGTATGAACAACTACCATCCGACCAATTTTCATTGTACGATGCCATTTTTCAAAAAATAAGAAAATAAACAAGAAATAACAAGAAAATTTTTTACCAAGGTACGAAAAATTAATTACACAAATATTCACAAGTTTGGACCAAAGCACTTTCGCTTACTTCTCAAACAACCTAAATTACGCTAAATTGTTCCCCAGCAACGGCGCCAATTTTGGTGACGTCCAAATCCACTACTAAAAAGCAATAGACACGGTCGCAGCAATATAATTTACCCAACTATGAGTCGGGGTCGAATCCCACAGAGAACAATGTATAGGCAATTAGGAATGTAAGAAAATTATCACTAGTCGCGCAATGCCAAACAATAAGAATTTGGGTTTGAAAAGGTTTTTCTATCTAAATGTGGAAATGTGAACTAACCTAGAAAGCAAGTAAAATGATCAATGGCTACAAGTATGAATGCATCGGGAATTACACTCAAGTAACGATCCAATGTATTTCATGATTTTACAAATATGAGCGAGTTTATGTTAATTAGCCACGGATAATAATTCTTAATTAGCTTCTTCCGAAGACTAACAATACTTCCTAATTGAATTATCCCTAATCACAATTAGAAGATTAAGCACACCCGATAGGCAACAAGTAGTTCAATCCTATCCCTAGGTAGAATATATAAAATGAGGGTTAACGCCTCAAGTTCTTGTTAATTAATCTTTCCCAACCCCAAACTATTTTTCCCAAAACTAATTCGGAGTTAATGGGTGAATCCTAGGGTTAGCTATTCCCTTTGGAAACATTAAAGAACAAGAATAATTAAAGTAACAATAACTCACTTCATAAATATATAAAAATCATTCAATACATAAGCACAACAAGGTATTTAATCCACACTTTAAATATGAATATTCCCATAAACAAGATTCAAGTGTTGTAAATAAATACTGCACACTTAAATATTCAATACAAAGCAAGAAAATGAAAAAATAAACATAAATGGGTAAGAAAATCTTAACCACAAGCTTCAATCTTCAAGACCCAAGTGTGTGTGCAAAACCCTAGCTTCAATAAATGTTCTCTCTAGTCTATGAGGACTAAAAATAAGCCAAATATGCCTCAAAGATATGCTGGGACGAGTATAAAACTGATTTGGGGTGAGAAATTACGAAATATCCAATTTGCCCCAGGCCTGATGCACTGCTTTCGCATCTGCGGTAAGGCAACCGCAGATGCGGTTCCGCAAAGGCGGAAAGCTGATCGCACAAGCGAAATTCGTCAAAGTGCAAGAGACCGCAGAAGCGGAAAACACGTCGCTTCTGCGCTTCCGCAAAAGCGTAAATTCAACCGCAAAAGTGGTTTCCTCAATAGTGCATGTTCCGTAGAAGCGGAAAGTAAAGCGCTTCTGTGCATCCGCAAAAGCGGAACTTTAACCGCAAAAGCGGTTCTTGCCTTTTCAACTAAAACCATAGAAGCGGTTCTTCAATCGCAGAAGCGGACGTCGCTTCTGCGTCCATTCATCCGCAGAAGCGGAATTCACTGGAGCCTTTTGCATGGTTTCACCTTCTTTTTGCTCAATTCCACTTCAATTCAATTCAACTCACTTCGTAGCATCATTTACGTGAAAAGCTAACAATAACCACCA
>MU776021.1:6965-23789 GCA_026770625.1 Nicotiana glauca | reverse complement strand
CATCATCATCATCGTCACCACCGTCACTAGACATGAAGGAATACTCCTCGCTGTCATCTCGGGCCGCTACAGGTAACTTCTTGTCTGGGTTCCCCCATTTGAAGATGGCCTTGATGCCTCTCCACATTCTGATCATGAGTTTGCCCTTCTTCTTATTCTTCTTCTTCTCCTTCTCAAAGTCTTCCTGAAGGGTGGTATGGGCCTTGGCCAAATNGCCACGGATAATAATTCTTAATTAGCTTCTTCCGAAGACTAACAATACTTCCTAATTGAATTATCCCTAATCACAAATAAAAGATTAAGCACATCCGATAGGCTACAAGTAGTTCAATCCTATCCCTAGGTAGAATATATAAAATGAGGGTTAACGCCTCAAGTTCTTGTTAATTAATCTTTCCCAACCCCAAACTATTTTTCCCAAAATTAATTCGGAGTTAATGTGCGAATCCTAGGGTTAGCTATTCCCTTTGGAAACATTAAAGAACAAGAATAATTAAAGANGTTCTCTCTAGTCTATGAGGACTGAAAATAAGCCAAAGATGCCTCAAAGATATGCTGGGACGAGTATAAAACTGATTTGGGGTGAGAAATTACGAAATGTCCAATTTGCCCCAGGCCTGATGCACTGCTTTCGCATCTGCGATAAGGCAACCGCAGATGCGGTTCCGCAAAGGCGGAAAGCTGATCGCACAAGTGGAATTCGTCAAAGTGCAAGAGACCGCAGAAGCGAAAAACATGTCGCTTCTGCGCTTCCGCAAAAGCATAAATTCAACCGCACAAGTGGTTTCCTCAATAGTGCATGTTCCGTAGAAGCGGAAAGTAAAGCGCTTCTGCGCATTCACAAAAGCGGAACTTTAACCGCAAAAGCGGTTCTTGCCTTTTCAACTAAAACCGCAGAANCTTCTGCGATACCGCTTAAACGGGATAAATTCCGCAGATGCGGTTTTGCCAGAGATCTGATGCCCAATTTTTGCAGCTACTGGTTTTTGCCAAATGGCCCATCCCGACCTGTGCAAATCAACTCCAAAAAATCTAAAAATTGGCAGATTAGTCAAAAATAATATTCTAAGCTATTCTAAAAAGGAAAATTTCAAAAACGATGAAAAATTTTGAAAAACGATGGGTTGCCTCCCACCAAGCGCCGCATTTAACGTCGTGGCACGACGCAAATGACATTACCACTTTTCTCGCAACTTGGATGATATGAACTGGGCCCCTAGCTTGCAATCAAGCTTGTGACCACGAGCGATGGGGGGGTGGTAATTTGATGTTCGAGCCAATGCTTAAAATCTTCATTTTGCACTTCTTGGCTTTCAAGCGAGGAATGTCGTTTTGATTTCTTGTCTCCTCAAACTGTAAAATGTATGGCCAGAGTTTTTCCTCCTCGCACTCCTTCATTGATTCATGTGGTTCAACTTCCGTGTCACCACACAATTCCAACGTTGAAAAATGCTTGGAATGTGACTTCAAGCCTTTACTTTGCAGTTCTTCTATCTCGACATCCTCTTTTTCCCCCGGATTAGAGTCAACATCAACCACATTTGCATTTACATCGGTTGACTTTAATTCCATATTTTTCTCGGCATCATTTGTACTCATGGAGTCGGTTGGCGGATGTTCAATTCTTGACTCCTCAGAGTAAAGCTCACTTTCTTCCTCGGAGCTGGACTCTTCTTGGCTTTTATCCGCACACTCAATTTGTTGGGCATAGTGAGTCTCAACCAATATTTGCATTTTATCTTCCAAAGTGCGGATGTGTTCATCATTATGTGCCAAACTTTGTTTCAAGTCCTCGAGTGCAAAGTTATGCTTCTCCTCTTTTTCAAGAATGGTCTCCAACATGAGCATTATTCTCTCATTTTGAGCATTTGAGAGTTCTTCTTGGTTATGATCAAGTGCCAAGGAAGGATTTTCATTTTCAATGTCCAAGGAGGATTCTTGGTTTTCATTCACTTCCGAGGCTTTTTGAACCCTTGAGGCTTCGACCATTTCATCCATTTGTGAGTGCAACCGTTGAAGTGCTAAATCATTTTGGAGACTAGTCTCCAAAAGATGTTCCAAGGCATTTTGCTCCTTGTTTCCTTCTTCAAGTAGGCACTCCAACATAAGCTTGAACTCTCCATTTTGGCCATGCTCAACTTCTTCCATCTCCATAGCCCTATAATTCTCATCAAAACAAGTAGACTCATCATAGTAGGGGCTTGGGGAAGGGAAGGACAAATATGCACAATAATCCCAATGACCATTTTGGCCACCACACTTATCACAAATACTCCACTCATGGGTTTGGAATTGTGCGCACAATCCACCCCCGGGAGAATTTAAACAATTTTGCCACGAGTGTGGTCCTCCACAATAAGGACAAGGATCATCAAAGTATGAACAACTACCATCCGACCAATTTTCATTGTACGATGCCATTTTTTAAAATTAAGAAAATAACAAGGAATAAACAAGAAAAATAGACCCAAGGTAAGAAAAATAATTACGCAAATATTCACAAGTTTGGACCAAAGCACTTTCGCTTACTTCTCAAACAACCTAAATTACGCCAAATTGTTCCCCGGCAACGGCGCCAATTTTGGTGACGTCCAAATCCACTACTAAAAAGCAATAGACACGGTCGCAGCAATATAATTTACCCAACTATGAGTCGGGGTCGAATCCCACAGAGAACAATGTGCAGGCGATTAGGCATGTAAGAAAATTATCGCTAGTTGCGCAATGCCAAACACTAAGAATTTTGGTTGGAAAATGTTTTTATATCTAATTGCGGAAATGTAAACTAACCTAGAAAGCAAGTAAAATGATCAATGGCTACAAGTATGAATGCATCGGGAATTACACTCAAGTAACGATCCAATGTATTTCATGATTTTACAAATATGAGCGAGTTTATGTTAATTAGCCACGGATAATAATTCTTAATTAGCTTCTTCCGAAAACTAACAAGACTTCCTAATTAAATTATCCCTAATCACAATTAGAAGATTAAGCACACCCGGAAGGCTACAAGTAGTTCAATCCTATCCCTAGGTAGAATCTATAAAATGAGGGTTAACGCCTCAAGTTCTTGTTAATTAATCTTTCCCAACCCCAAACTATTTTTCCCAAAATCAATTCGGAGTTAATGGGCGAGTCCTAGGGTTAGCTAATCCCTTTGGAAACATTAAAGAACAAGAATAATTAAAGTAACAATAACTCACTTCATAAATATATAAAAATCATTCAATACATAAGCACAACAAGGTATTTAATCCACACTTTAAATATGAATATTTCCATAAACAAGGTTCAAGTGTTGGAAATAAATACTACACACTTAAATATTCAATACAAAGCAAGGAAATGAAGAAATAAACATAAATGGGTAAGAAAATCTTAACCACAAGCTTCAATCTTCAAGACCCAAGTGTGTGTGCAAAAACCCTAGCTTCCAAAAATGTTCTCTCTAGTCTATGAGGACTGAAAATAAGCCAAAGATGCCTCAAAGATATGCTGGGACGAGTATAAAACTGATTTGGGATGAGAAATTACGAAATGTCCAATTTGCCCCAGGCCTGATGCACTGCTTTCGTATCTGCGGAAAAGCAACCGCAGATGCGGTTCCGCAAAGGCGGAAAGCTGATCGCACAAGCGGAATTCGTCAAAGTGCAAGAGACCGCAGAAGCGGAAAACACGTCGCTTCTGCGCTTCCGCAAAAGCGGAAATTCAACCGCAAAAGCGGTTTCCTCAATAGTGCCTGTTCCGCAGAAGCGGAAAGTAAAGCGCTTCTGCGCATCCGCAAAAGCGGAACTTCAACCGCAAAAGCGGTTCTTGCCTTTTCAACTAAAACCGCAGAAGCGGTTCTTCAATCGCAGAAGCGGACGTCGCTTCTGCGTCCATTCATCCGCAGAAGCGGAATTCACTGGAGCTTTTTGCATGGTTTCACCTTCTTTTTGCTCAATTCCACTTCAATTCAATTCAACTCACTTCGTAGCATCATTTACCTGAAAATCTAACAATAACCACCATAAACAACCTCATTTTATAATTAAAAGGACACAAAAGCTACGGAAAAGAGGCTAGAATTAGTGGTAAAATCACCACTCATCACAAATCATGATGTTCTAAGATTAAAATTTACAAAACTGGTATAGAATAAATAAATGATCTATTCGAAAAGTACATAAATCGATTTATATATTCTACGACTACCATGAACAAGAGGCAACTACAATCGAAACACAGGTACGTCTTAAATCCCAACTTGTGTCGATCACAACAACATCAGTAGTCAACATCTGAAATCAAGGTGCAGAAGTGTAGTATGTGTACGACCGATCCCACATACTCAATATGTAATAAACCTAAACTTAGTTTCAAAGTAGTGACGAACTAGAACAAAGGTCGGGTCCGACACCAATGGCAAATAATACCTCATAAAACGTAAAACACATAATAAAAGGAGTAACTCGAAGATTAAAAGCCCATTTTTTCCATAGTTTCCCGAAAAATAGTTCTGCTTTTCAAGTATATCAGTGAAAACCCAAGTCTTTACTGAAATGACATAAAATATGAGTAAGTTTTAAAACTATAATTTTCCAAAAGCTTTCGACAGTAAATGCTTCATTTTCAAATAGAATGAGGAAAATACATCTTAATGCCTATATGTCAATATGTGTAAGAAGTCACGAATGACGGGATACGTTCAACATGAGGAAAAATGCATATCTATGCATGTATGTCAAGTGTGCATATTGAATGCGATGCAACTAAGTGATAAAGCCATATGCATAGTCTCAAAATATCAATTTACTCAGTCCTCCCAGTCACTCAGTCCTCTCAGACACTCACTCCTTATAGCCACTCACTCCTCATAATCACTTAGTCCTCCCAATCACTCCACTTTTCACTCGCACTCAGTAGCTGCCTGCGTGAGGGGCTCCTTTATCAAAATTGCTATAACAAGCCAATCATGGCATAATAAGTAAAACATGATGTGGTTGCAGCCCACTCCCATCACGAATAAATAAAACATGATGCGGCGTATAGCCCGATCCCATAAACATCCTCATCGTCAAGCCTTGAGCCTCACTCAGTCATCAAACTCTCCAGTCTCTCGGGCTCTCATTGTCATGAAAAATCAGCCAAAAATAATGATGTGATGCATCGTTAAATGGTAACAGAGATTGAGATATGATACGCATATAAATACTGATGACTGAGTATGTAATGCAATTAAAATAGATAGCTCAACAGCAGAAATGACCTCAATGGGTCCCAATAAAATAAGCATGTAGCCTAGATATGGTTTCTAACATGGATCACAGCTCAAGTTCTCTAACATGTAGAGTATAATAAAATGTTCAGATAAGATAGCTACACAGTTCCCGTGCTATAGACAAAATCATAATCACTACGGTGCACGCCCACATGCCTATCACCTAGCATCTGTGTCACCTCAACACCAATCACATAACATGTAATTCGAGGTTTCATACCCTCAACACCAAGATTAGAAGTGTTACTTACATCAAACAAGCCAATTCCAATAACGAGCAAGCCAAATGATTTTCCAAAAATGTTGTCCCGCGCGTTTTGAACTACGAACGGCTCGAAACTAACCAAAAATGACTCAAATACATAAATAATGCTAAAGGAAGCAATCCCAATCGACAAAGGTCAAATCTTGATTAAAAAGCCCAAAATCGGCCAAAAATTCCAACTTGTGCCGCATCTAGAAACCCGATAAAACTCACAAAATCAGACAACCCATTCAATTACGAGTCTAACCATACTTGTTTTACTCAAATAAGATTCCAAATAAATGTTCAAAACATGAAAATTCATATTATGAAACATTAGGCTAAAACCCCCAGTTTCTCTTTTGAAATCATCAACTAAATTCATAAAACAAAAATAGATTCATGATATAAAATAAAAAATGAATAAAGAACACTTACCCCAAATTTTTCCTCAAAATTCTCCTGCAAATCATCTCTATATAAGTGAAGAACACTTCAATATGTTGCCCAGTGATTTACCCTATGAGATCCCGGCCAAATACTCATGATAGCGAAGCACAAAACTTTTCCAGCATCTTTTACTCTATTGGATCGCGGCCACTCTACCATGATCGCGAACAACAACTTCCCCAACAGTTGTGGCCAACTCTTCCGGACAGCTTCTAGTATAATGATCATAATTTTTTGTACAAGAATCCAAATAAAATTGACTTATATAAACTAGACAGCGAGAGCTACAACTTTTATTTTTGGATCAGCTCTATATTCCTTATAGATTGCGAGATATAAGTTTCCGAAATTGGATCAGTGCAGCAGAAATTTCCTCTACGCAATCGCGAAAGGCATTATGCGATCACATTTCAGTAGTCAATTTTTCCTATTTTTCTCATCGTGGTCGCAGACAATTCCACGCGATCATATAGCACTCTACTGTAGCCAAAAACTAGCTGCTAAAAATAGCCTAGAAATTGTCGAAAACCACCCAAAACTCAAACGAGCCAATCGGGACCCCGTCCGAACATAGCAACAAGTCTCAAAACATATCATGGACCTACTTGAGGCCTCAAATCACACATAACAACAACGAAACAACGAATCACACCCCGAATCAAACTTGATGAATTTTGAACTCTTCAACTTCCAATACTCATACCGAAACATATCAAACCAATCCAAAATAAACTCAAATTTTGCGCACAATTCCCAAATGACATAAAGAAGATATTCCAATCCCTCGAACCACAATCCAAATCTGATATCAGAAAGACCTCTCTCAATCAAACTTTCCAGAAATCCAATTTTTGCCATTTCAAGCCAAATTCAACCACGGACCTCCAAATCACAATTCGGACCTGCTCCTAAGTCCAAAGTCACCCAAAGCAGCTAATGGAACCGTCAAATCTCCAATTCGAGGAGAAATACTAAAAAGTCAAACTTGGCAAACTCTACCAATTTAAAGCTTCCTAGTTGAGAATCATTCTTCTGAATCAACTTCGAATAACCTAGAAACCAAAACCGATGATTCACATAAGACATAGTATATCATACGGAGCCACTCTTAATCTCAAACCTCCGAACGGAGTGTAAAATCTCAAAACGACCGGTCGGGTCGTTACAATAAATCAACCCAAAATGGAAATGAAATAATTAACGAGGAATAATATAGATCGAGGTAAGATCTGCAAGTAAGACTACGATAAAGTACAAGTAGCAATAAGAAAGTAATTTAAGAGGTATCACGGCCTCTGTGGGTCCTTATGGTACCAAAAATACCTTAATATGATTTCTAACATGATTTAAAGTCAAAATTATATTACACATGGAGAGCATATAGCTAACAACAAGTTATTTGACTTTACAGCTCCACGGAATGGATCAAGTCACAATTCCCACAATGCACACCCACACGCACATAACCTAGCATGTGCGTCACACCCAAAACAATCACATAACACATAATCCAGAGTTTCATACCCTCAAAACCAGAATTAGAACTATTACTTACCTCATTCAGAGCCAAAACTCAACTCCAATATACCTTTGCCTCGCAAATCGGCCTCCAAATGTCTCAAATCTTTCCACAAGCAATACAATACAATCAATATGGGCTAGAGGAATCGATTCCACAAGAAAAATAAGAAATTATAAGTCAAAATCTGAAATTGGTTAAAAGTCGGCCCCCGAGCCCACATCTCAAAATCCAACAAAAGTCACAAATCCTGAAAGCCCATTCACTCATGAGTCTAGTCCTAGTTCATTCACGAAAATCCGACACCAAATGGCTATTCAAATCCCCAAAATCAACCCTCAAAATACCTAGCCTCAAACCTCCAATTTACATCTCAAAATAACACCAACTAGGTGGGAAAATCAATGGGTAACCAAATATATTAAATAAAATTGAACACAAGGAACTTACCTTCAGAATCTCTTCAAAAACCATGTCAAAAATCTCCAAAATCCAAGCTCAAAATGTTGCAAATGGTGAAAATTTCAAAACTCTCACTTTTATAGGTTTTCCCCATCGATATCGCTTCTTCGGCTCACTTAGCCATTTCTGCGGCCTTGAAAGAGCGACTCCAAACCTGCTTCAGCGGCTAACTCCACATGTGCGTCCAAACTTTTGCTTTCGCGAACTCGTTTTTGCGAGAAAGATATCTGTTTCTGCGGAGCGCATCTCCACAAGCCAACTCTGCTTCTGCGGTCCTTCTACCGCATCTGTGCTCTCACAGGTGCAAGAAAACCATTGCACCTACGACCAACTGCCGCCTCACCTTAAACTCCGCATCTTCGAGCTCGTACCTACGGTTTCCCATATGCAGGTGTGATTACACTAGCAGAAACAAAACATCAGCTTCTTCTAAAATTCCATTCCAAGTTCGTTAACTACCCGAAATCAACCTGTGGCCTCCGGGATCTCAACCAAACATACCAACAAGTCCTAAACCATACCATGATACTAACTTAGTCGAGCCTTCAAATTAACTCAATAAACATAAAAGCACGAATTGCACCCCAATTCAAGCCTAATGAACTTTGAAATTTCTAAATTCTACAAACAACATCGAAACCAATCAAGTTGGATTGACCTAAAATTTTGCACACAAGTCATAAATGACACCGCGGACCTACTCCAACTTCCAAAAATCCAGTCCGACCCCGATATCGAAAAGTCCACTCGCGGTCAAACTTTCCAAGATTCCATCTTTCGCCATTTTAAGCCTAATTCTACGACAAACCTCCAAATCACAATCTGGACACACTCCTAAGTCCAAAATCACCTAACGGAGCTAATAGAACCATCAAAATTAAATTCTAAAGTCATTTATACATAAGTCAACATCCAATCAACTTTTTCAACTTAAGTTTTCCATTATAAGGAGAAGTATCTCAATTCAATCTGAAATCTCTCCGACCCTAAGCCAACCAACCCGATAAGTAAAATAACAACTATAAATCATATAAAGAGCATAAAATGGGGAACAATTCTACAACTCTCGAATTGACCGACCCGGTCATCACATCCTCCCCCCCTTAAACAAACGTTCATCTTCGAATGGGTATGGAAACATTCTTGGAGACACAAATAGGTGTGGATATCTGCTCTGCATTTCCCGCTTGGTCCCCCAAGTAGCCTCCTCAACGGGCCGACCTTTCCACTGCACCTTCACTAAAGTTATATCCTTTGACCTCAATATTCAAACCTGCCGATCCAAAATGGCCACCGGCTCCACATCATAAGTCATATCACCATCTAATTGAACTGTGTGGAAACCCAAACCACGAGATGGATCGCCGACATACTTTTGGAGCATAGAAACATGAAATAATGGATGCACACTCGATAAACTAGGTGGCAATGCAAGCTTGTAAGCCACCTCCCCAATCCTCTAAAGTACCCTAAGCAGGCCAATAAATCAAGGGCTTAACTTGACCTTCTTCCTGAACCTCATAACACCCTTCATGGGTGAAACCTTTAGAAAATCCTTCTCCCCAACCATGTAAGACACATCACGTACCATCCTATTGGCATAAATCTTCTGTCTAGACTCCATGCAAAGCCGTTCCTGAATCAATTTAACCTTGCCCAATGCATCCTGAAAAAAGTTTGTACCCATTAGCCTTGCCTAACCTGACTCAAATGAATCCACCAGAGCTCTACATCATCTCCCATACAAAGCCTCATATGGAGCCATCTGAATGCTCGACTGATAGCTCTTGTTGTAAGCAAACTCTGTGAGCGATAAAAATTGGTCCCATAAACCCCCATAATCAATAAAACAAGCCCGTAGTATGTCCTCCAATATTTGAATAGTGTGCTCGCTCTACCTGTCCGTCTAAGGGTGAAATGTTGTACTTAACTCAACCTGAGTTCCCAACTCTCGTTGTACGACTCTCCAAAATTGTGATGTGAACTGCTTGCCTCGATCTGAAATGATGGATAGTGGCACACATGAAGGTGAACAATCTCTCAAATGTAAATCTCAGCCAACTCATCTAAAGAATAAGTAGTACAAACTGGAAGGAAGTGTGCGGACTTCGTCAGCCGATCCATAATCACCCAAATTGCATCAAACTTCCTCGAAGTTCGTGGGAGCCCACTATGAAATCCATGGTGATCTGCTCCCACTTCCACTCTGAAATCTCTATCCTCTGAAGTAATCCACCTAGTCTCTAATGCTTATATTTTACCTGCTGACAGTTAAGACACCAAGCTACAAATTCCACTATATCCTTCTTCATTCTGCTCCAACGATAATGCTGCCTCAGGTCCTGGTATATCTTCGCGGCACCCAGATGGATAAAATACCTCGAGGAGTGGGCCTCCTCTTGAATCAACTCTTGTAGCCCATCTATATTGGGCACATATATCCGACCCTGCAACCTTAACATCCCATCATCTCCAATAGTAACTTCTGTGGCATCACCGTGTTAAACCTTGTCCTTGAGGAAAAGTAATTAAGGTTCATCATACTGGCGCTCTCCAATGCAATCAAATAAGAAAGATAGAGAAACCATACAAGCTAAAAGCCTACTGGGCTCTGAATCATCAGTCTCACAAACTAAAAGCGAAGGCTTGAACATTATGTCCAAAAGGTATTTTACCAAAAAAAATGAATGCAGGGCTACCCATACTTCCTTCCTACTGAAGGCATCGGCCACCACATTGGCCTTCCTCAGATGATATAGAATTTGATATCGTAGTTATTTAGTAGCTCCAATAATCTCCGTTGCGTAAAATTTAGATATTTATATTTGAACAGGTGTTGGAGGCTTCGATTTTCTTTAAATACCTTACAAGACACAACATAGAGATAGTGCCTCTAAATATTCAATGCATGAACTATGGCAGCCAACTCATAATCATGGACATGGTCGCTTTTCTCATGAGGATTCAATTGGCGAGAAGAATAAGATATCACTCTACCCTCCTGAATCAAAATACACTGGTATCGATCCGAGACGCATCACAATATACTGTGTGAGAACCAGAAGCTGAAGGTAGAACTAGAATTGGAGCATTGGTCAAGGAAGTCTTAAGCTTCTAAGAGCTACCCTCATACTCATCCGACCACATGAAAGATGCACCCTTTTGGGTTAATTTGGTCAAGGGTGATGCAATAGACAAGAAACTCTCCACGAAACGACGATAATAACCGGCCAATCCGAGAAAGCTCCAAATATCCATATTTGAAGACGATCTAGGCCAACTCTAAACTGCCTCTATCTTCTTAGAATCCACCTGAATACCCTCATTGGACACAACATACCCCAAAAATGCCACTGAACTGAGCTAAAACTCACACTTGGAGAACTTGGCTTAATGTTTCTCCTCCCTCAATTGTTGCAACACAATCCTCAAATGCTGGGCATGCTCCTCCTGGCTACGAGATTACACCAGGATATCATCAATGAACACTATAAAAAATTAGTCAAGATAAGGCTGAAACACACTGCTCATCATTTGCATGAACGTTGATGGGGCATTTGTCAGCCCAAAGACATCACAAGGAACTAATAATGAACATAATGGGTCCTGAATGCTGTCTTGACAATACCCGAGTCCCAAATCTTCAACTGATGATACAAAGACCTCAAATCAATCTTGGAGAACACCCTCGCTTCGTGAATCTGGTCAAACGGATCATCAATATGCAGCAACAGATAGTTGTTCTTGATTGTGATGTTGTTCAACTACCTATAACCGATCCAAATTCTCAACATACCATCCTCCTTCTTCTCAAACAACATCGGTGCACCCCAAGGTGACACACTAGGCCTCTTAAACCCCTTATCAAGGAGTTCCTGAAGCTACTCCTTCAATTCTTTCAACTCAGCTGGTGCCATGCGATATGGTGGAATCAAAATTGGCTAGTGCCAAGCAACAAGTCAATACTAAAGTCAATATCCATATTGATCGGCAGACCCGGCATGTCTGCACAAAACACATCTAGAAACTCCCACACCTCCGGAACATAATCAATATTGGCAGCCTCACGAAGGATAAATAAGATAAAACAACCTTTACCAACCATCCACTAGGCCTTCAAATATGAAATCACTCTATTGGGAACATAGTCTAGAGAACCTCAGCAATAAATCCTTGGCAACTCCGGCATCACCAAAATCACGGTCTTAGCGTGACAATCTAGAACAACATGATATGGAGAAAACCAATCCATACCCAAGATGACATTGAAATCAACCATACTAAGCAACAAGAGATCAACTCTAGTCTCTAGACTCTCAATAGTCACTACAAACGACCGATATGCATGTTCCATAATAATAGTATCGCACACATATAGAGATATGAACAGATGAAACTAAGGACTCACGAGACATATCCAAGTAAGGAGCAAAATATGATGAGACATATGAATAATTGGAACCAAGGTCAAATAATACAAATGCATCCCTGTGGTAAATTGAGACAATACTTGTGATCACTGCATCTGAAACAACAATCTCTGACATGGTATAAGAGCACATAATCGGGCCTGATTGCCACCTGATCATTGTCTCTCTCTAGGGCGATCTTTAGCTGATTGAGCACTACACTGAGCTGGATGAGGGGTGGTATAGCTGTTGGTGCGGGTGCCATCAGCCGAGAACTCTATTGTGGAGTCCCACTCAACAACCTAGGGCAATCTCTCTTGATGTGACCAATATCTCTCCACTCAAAAGAACCCATCCTCTAACAGAACTGCTACTCCTAATACCCCGAGAACTATCCATAGAAATTTGAGCAGATGGGGCATGGTGGAAGCTCTACATTGGTAGTGCACTAAATAAAGACTAGCCTGAGCGAGCACTATATGAACCATGCTTAACTGATGCACCACGATAAATTGGTTGAGCCACCTGAGCATGCATGTAAGGAAGACCTCTTCTGTGGTGGAACTGACCCCCAAAAGGAACACCACCAAAACCACCCAGTCCACAAGGTATCTTGGCCTCCCTCGATCCCCTCTCCTGATTGCGGACCATCTCTATTTGCCAAGCAATGTCGACTACCTTGTCAAAAGTAGCACCAGATACGCTTTCTTAAGTCATAAACAATGGCAAGTAATATATGAGGCCATCAATGAACCTACTGATCCTCTCCCTATCAGTGGGAACCAACCAAAATGCATGACAGGCGAACTTAGTAAACCTCATCTCGTACTACATCACAGACATATCATCCTGACATAACTGCTCAAACTATTTGCGTAGCTCCTCCCTATGAGACTACGACACAAACTTCTTCAAGAAGAGAACAAAGAACTCCTGACAAGTAAGCATTGCTGCACCGACTATCATGTGCCTCTCATATGTCTCCCACCAACTAAAGGCAGCCCCAAAAACTGAAAAAAGTAGTAAATGAGACCCCGGTGGTATTCAAAATACCTGATGTACGAGGAGTCCTCCGACGTTTTTCCAAGAAACGTTGGCCATCCTCTGACTCTGCCTCGCTAAAAGATGGACGCTAGAGCCTTGTGAACCTTTCCAATTTTTATTGCTAATCATCAGTCATAGCAGAACCACATGGGCCTGAGCAGATGCAATTAGCTGGGCTGGTAGTGCCCCTTATTTCTAGAGTCTCTACATCACCTCCTCTAGTGTGCGGGTGGCGGGTGGGAGTCTAAGTACCTCCCTCGGCCGGGGAAGTGGCTACTATGGCCGGAACAGTAACCACCTGAGAAGATTGATGCACACAGTCAGAATCTGAGCCAAAGCCTCCTGAAGACCTATAATCACAATGGGCATAGTTGTTGCCTAAGCTGGCCCTACTGACTCAACTGTATCTGGTACCTGCTCCTGAGCTAGAGTGATTAGTTGGTCTGTATGTGTACTATCACACCTCCTTTTCCTACCCCGGAAGGGGGTATAAGGGAGTTTTTTCCAATTTAAGAGACAATCAAAATGAGATTTATTGTTTAATATTCAGAGTGGCCACGTGGGATAATTTATGGTATCCTAAGCCACCGTTTTAAAATCCCAAATCGAGGAAATTTGACTCTTATTTATGGTCCGCCAATACGGAAATCTAGGTAAGGAATTTTATTATCCCGGGAGAAGGTGTTAGGCATTCCCGGGTTGGGATTCGTGGTTTTAGGATAGTCGCGTTGATCATACTTGTCTTAACCGAATTATCTAATTACTCATTTTAGAATATATGTGCATTTGCCTCTTTTCATTAAGAAATTATCTTTAAACAGGTCAAGCGCATGTGTACCCATTTGTTTGGCGCATCAAAAATCATGTCACGCGAACATGTCCACAATTAATAATGCTTTGTTATTATTAAAAAGGTTTGGTCAAAGTTGCACGAACGCATACTCCAATTTTATTTTTAAAATCGTAATTATGTCACGCGAACTTGTACACAACCACGATGGTATATTAAGTTGCGCCTAAAGCAAGCTAAGATGTTTATGATTATTAATGGACAAAGCATGCTTCTAGCAATCAAAATGATTGCATAATGCAATAAAGATTATAGTTTTAATATTTCATTTCAATTTAGACCGACAACCCTACAGCCTGATATGAAAGCTTAATTTCACAAACTTTAGTACCCGATCCCCATTAATCTAATTTGACGTAGCTCAATTGATAAATAGCAACCCAATTTCCATATTGTGACAAAATCATGTTTAGCTATAACCAATTAGAATAGCATTTGAATAAATAACTACATGAACAAACTCAAAACTGGAGACAATAACCAAACAAATCACAAAACCAAATCACCAAACAAGCGATTAACATTCAGCTAGAATAAAATGAGTAGATGATTGAATAGTTGAACCTCAATGAGAACGAGGACCTTTTCGACGTTAAGTAGATATGAGTTGAATGTAATCCTCGAACTCGAAGCAGATCTACCACGAACCGACAAACCCAAGCACACTCTGATTGAGAATTCCAACACAAACTCACGACGTAGTTCGAACCAGCAACTTTAATTTTGTAAAAACTCAAGCATAGACATAAATAACCAAATTTGAAGATGAAATTTCAATCAATTGATATGCAAAAAAATGGAACACAACTATTGAACCATGAAAAGCAGCCACGAAATTCAGTGACAAACAAATGATGAAAATCTGAACTTTGAAGGCACTTGGTAGATAGTGATAATTTGAACCAAAAACTTTGAAACACAAGCTTCGTTAAAAGAGTTCTTCAATATAAAAGTTGAAATAAATCAAAAATACACAGCCCTTGATTCTATAATCCAACGAGAAAGAGCAACAAAGCCTAAGAACAGAATTTTCGACCGGAACTAAAACCTGGAACCTCAAATTTTTGCTCCTCTCGTTTTCCACTCTTCCTCATTTTTGTTCGTGTGTGTGACTGTGGGTGATTATTTTTCAGAGAGCTATGGTAAAAAGAAGGAAGAGCGGCGATGGGATTTAGAGAATGCTTGAGATTCGGCCGGCTGCTTAAGGTCGTTCGCATTTTTCCGACAAGCTGGTAAGATCGAGTGAAAAAGAAAGGTCGTTACGGTAGTTCTGGGTTGAGAGGATTGACAACTGTGAGTTTTTGGATCTTGATGATGTGTGTTGATGAGTGTAACGGCTGGGGTAGGGGGTTAGAAGAAGATAAAAAATCTCGGGGGGAAGGGGGTATCTATTTTATGAAAATGGCGCATGCTTTTCCCTAGGGATCTAGGTCTTAGGTCTAGGGGTCTAAGTTTTGCCTAAGAATGTGTATTATAGGTGAGTAAGTATGATTTTTAAGGGTATCATGTTTAATGGGTATTGGGCCTATCTAGTTTGGGCCAAGTCCGAATTAGGTCCTAACACTCCATAATTATTGTTTAAAACCATAGCTAAATTCCTTTAATATAAGATAACTATACTACATAATGCAAAACTAATTTTAATTAATTAAACTAAATTATATTAAAACATGAAACTTTTATATTTATTTTTTGTATTCTCAAGCTTATATAAAGATAAAAATATGGTACTATTTTTGTACTTTTTTTATTTTATGAAAGGTACATAAAATAAAATATATATTTTTGTAATTTTTATTTTGTGACGAAATAAAATAAAAGCGTCAAAATTAGTTTAAATAACTATATTAGAACTAAATTAAGTATTAATTCTAAAATATGTAAAATCTTGGGGAGGGTCAAAAATTACATGTCTACAGCTGCCCATCTTTGACAGGAAATATGAAGTATTTTCAGAGAAAGAACGACTAGACATGTTTTTTGAACCGACCCTTATTTAGAGAGACCAAAAACTAAAAGAAAGAAGAATGTGACAGAGTCCTGTTATCTGAGCTGCCTACATATCCTTGGTTATAAAGGAAGCAGGCCACTTGTATGTCAGAAGTAGGAACAGTGATGGAGTATACCAAGATGGAGAGCCGGTCGAGGTGCCGTTCCATCGAGGTTCTGGTCTACTGTCCTGTTATTACATCAAAATAAAAAAATTAAAATGACTAGCTAAGCATGTCAACTATAAGTTACAAGATTGCTATCTATAAGTCTTCTGAAGATTGATCTTGAGTCTTGAATGGTTCTTCATGTAGACTTTAGATTTGAACCTTGACGCCTGCTAACTGCAAGTGCTAGTTCATTCTTCTTCGGATCAAGACCAGACATGCAATGCTCGTGATTTCATCCATGTCTTGAGCAGTTCACATCTTTCTCTACTTCTGCATTTTGGATTCACTTCTTTTTTTTATTCTAGATTGTGACTAACTTCTGCTGATCACCTCAGACTGTTGACTTGCATTCTTCCAGCGAGCTTTTGTTGCTGTTACATTTTTCAAGGATGATAATGGCATCGTTGGTTACGCTTCCTCCCCC
>MU776018.1:7666-19729 GCA_026770625.1 Nicotiana glauca | reverse complement strand
AACCAAGAACTCTAAGATACTCCCCTACTTGCATCACATACATGAATTAAGGAAAAGATTCACAAAGACGGAATTTCAGCATATCCCTAGGGTCCAGAACGAGTTCGCTGACGCATTGGCTACTTTATCAACCATGATCCAGCATCCAGATACGAATTTCATTGATCCCATCCCAGTAAGGATTTATGATCAGCCGGCTTATTGTGCTCACGTTGAGGAAGAAGCAGACGGAAAACCATGATTCCAAGACATCAAAAGGTACTTGACAACAGGAGAATATCCAGAGCTTGCCAATGCCACTCAAAAGCGTACACTTCAAAGATTATACAACAATTTCTTTCACAGTGGGGGAATCCTGTATAGGCGGACGCCTGAGTTTGGTTTATTGAGGTGTGTCGAAGCAAAAGAAGCATCCAGACTATTGGACGAAGTTCAGGAAGGAACTTGCGGGCCGCACATGAATGGTTTTGTTTTAGCAAAGAAGATACTCCGAGCAGGTTATTTTTGGATGACTATGGGAACAGACTGTATCCACTATGTTCGCAAGTTCCATCGCTGTCAGATACATGCAGATATGATAAAGGTGCCTCCAAACGAGCTTACTGCAACAAGCTCACTGTGGCCATTCGCCGCTTGGGGATGGACGTCATTGGACCTATCGAGCCGGCCGCATCAAACAGGCATAGGTTTATCCTAGTGACAATTGATTATTTTACCAAATGGGTTGAGGCAGTATCATACAAAGCTGTGACTAAGAAAGTTGTGACAGATTTTGTCCGTGACCGTATTGTTAGCCGATTCGAAATTCCGAAATCAATCATTATCGATAATGGTTCCAATCTCAACAGTGACTTGATGAAAGAAATGTGTAAGGCATTCAAGATCAAACACAAGAACACTACAGCCTACATGCCTCAGGTGAATGGAGCTGTAGAGGCAACCACCAAGAATATCAAGAAGATACTAAGGAAGATGATTGAAAGTCACAAACAATGGCATGAGAAGTTATCATTCTCCTTGTTAGGATACCTCACCATAGTCCGCACATCGACCGGAGCAACTCCCTACACGCTGGTTTATGGTACAGAAGCGGTCATCCCCGCCGAGGTAGAAATTCCTTCATTGAGGATCATACAAGAAGTAGAGCTGGACGACGCAGAATGGGTAAAAGGTCGCTGCGAGCAGTTAGCTCTTATAGATGGGAAAATGATGAATGCAATTTGCCACGGTCAATGGTACCAGAACAGAATGTCCAAAGCCTTCAACAAAAGAGTTAAGCCAAGGAAGTTTACACCGGGGCAGCTGGTGTTGAAGAAGATATTCCCACATCAAGATGAAGCCAAAGAGAAATTCTCTCCCGACTGGAAAGGTCGTACATGGTTCACCGAGTTCTAACTGGAGGAGCCCTTATCCTCGCAGAAATGGACGGAGAAGTTTGGCCAAAGTCGATCAACTCAGATGCAGTGAAACGATACTATGTATAACCACTTATGATTTCCTTTATGATGTAATATGAAATACGCCTGACCTGATTCCCATTTAAGAAGGGATACGTAGGCAACTGTATGGGTTCGGTCACAATTTAATAAAAATTTCATTTCCCCTATTATTGGAACTGGGGCAGAATTTTGAGGAGGACCTTAAAAATTCCGAAGTCAGTCTTCAGCCACTCATCGCCAAGGATGTCACCTCAGTAAACTAGGGCAGAATTTTGAGGAGGACCCTCAAAATTCCGGAGCAGGAGAGGTTGCTATGTCTCGAACTGCATCACAGTCATTGGTTCATATAAAAGAAAACTATTTTTTTACTTATGATATGTTCACTAAATCATGCATAATCATTGTTCTAACTGCCGCTGTTTAGCAACGCTACCCCGATGATACGCAATGCCAGGATTCAAGGGAAAGCGAACTAACCTTTTCCCCCTCTTACAAAACTCATAGTTTTCTTTGGATGTAGGTACCCAAGTCACAAAATTACAAAATATATTACGCAAGCACATTGAACCGTCACACATATTCACATCTGCTATCCACACGCAATGTCCCCAGTAGCTGCAATATCACAATTAGCTACCAACTATCAGCTAAGAATTTTTTTTTACTTACTATTCACTTTTATACTATTGCATAAGGCTACTTTTCTGCCTTCCGAGACTAAGCGATGTTTCCATCTGCATTTCCTGCATTGCATAAAGCTACATTTCTGCCTTCCGAGACTAAGCGTTGTCGCCATCTACATTATCTGCATTGCATAAGGCTACCTTTCTGCCTTCCGAGACTAAGCGTTGTCTCCATCTGCATTATCTACATTGCATAAGGCTACCTTTTTGCTTTCCGAGACTAACCATTGTCTCCATCTGCATTTCCTGCATTGTGTAAGGCTACCTTTCTGCCTTCCGAGGTTAAGCTCTACCTCCACCTGCATGGCTGAAATACCGCCACTTTATTTTTTCTCGCATGGCTGAAATATCGCCACCTCACATTTTGCAATCGACTGAAATATTGCCAAACTTTATTTAAATGCTACATCGGTTGAAAGATCGCCAGTTCATCTCCATCATCATCTATACGTATGCTTTTTGTCGGCTAAAATATCGCCATTTTACTTTTTACATCGGCTGAAACATCTCCTGTTTTATTTAAATTTTTGTCGGCTGAAATATCGCCATTTACATTTTTGCATCGGCTGAAATATCGCCATTTACATTTTTGCATCGGCTGAAACATCGCCTGCTTTATTTAAATTTCTATTGGCTAAAATATCGCCATCTACATTTTTGCATCGGCTGAAACATCGCCTGTTTTATTTAAATTTCTGTCGGCTGAAATATCGCCGTTTACATTTTTGCATCGGATAAAACATCGCCTGTTTTATTTAAATTTCTGTTAGCCGAAATATCGCCATCTACACTTCTACATCGGCTGAAATACCGTCAAACATTGCATTTTATGGGCTGAAATATCGCCAAACTGTCCGATGGCGTCATTGTTTGGAGGCATCATCTTCATAGCCCGAGAATACCATGCCACGGCCCGAGGACCCCACTTTATATCCTGCACTTCATTATTCAAAGGCATCATGGTTCAGAGCCACCATTATCATAGCTCAAGAACATTATTTCATAGCCTGCGAATCCTTTAATTTTTCGCTTCATGGCCTAGGACATCATGGTCCGAGGACGTCATCCTAACCGTCCAGGCCCCGCCGCCGATCAAGTTTCAGATACCTCTTGCCCCATAAACATCGCGCCCCATCTCTTTCGAATCACCATCGGCATGTTTCGTTAATGTTTCCTGAACTACATACGGCCTGATTCCTGTAAAACCAGGGATATGTAGACAACTCAAAAACCGGAGCTCGGTCAAGTTCTTTTCAAATCACCGCTTCCGGTCAAAATTGGCCATCATATCTTTACCCGACAACTCTTTCATCCTTCCCGGGTAAAGAGGGGCAGCTTTTGATACCCAATTTTTTTCCAAGTATTTTTATACCCAAATATTTCCAAAATAGCATATTGGTGCATATATAAGCACACCCAAGAGTTTTGACATTTTTAATGATTTTTTAAACTAATTTATTACCTATTTTTTATACAACAAAATCCAATAATTATTCCCAAAATTATCATTTTGGTGAATAGTTCATTTTATTTTCACATTTAAACCAAAATATAATTAAGGTAATTTTCGCATATTTTTACAAGTTCATTTGATATTTTTAAAGCTAAATGGCATATAGTTGCAATTATAACCTATCTTGTAATTTATGACATTTTATGTTTATAAAATTAGTCCCATCATTTTTAAATTAATATATATATAATATTCATTTACCTAGTACTCTTAATTTGTTTTTAAAATCTGCATTACTATTTTATAAAAATATAAAAGGGAAAATTGGCTATTTACAATTTAGCCTCAATTGTATTGCATTTTCAGCCAATTTGGCACCACAATTTAACCTCAACTCAGCCCAAATTACCCATCCCAATTACCACTTTAACCCGACCCAGCAACTATTCAACCGTCCCAGCCCATAACCCCTTTCAATCTCGTCCGTTGATCATTTAGATCAACGGCCCCCGTTATTTCTTTCCTTGTTAATTCCAACGACCCTCCTTAACCCTATCATTTCTCACAACTCGCCGCCTCTGAATCTCCTCTTCTCTCAACTCATCCCAAACCCTAGCCGCCGCCTTTCATCGAAAACCTAATCTATGGCTTCTCAGGCTCATCGGAGGCCTATACTAGCCTCTCATGGCTTCTGTGTGCTAGTTTATAAAGGTCTTATTGCCAGATCTTGAAGGGTTCTGACCAAGTCTTTGTTCGATGACTGTTCTCCGGTCGTCTTCAACCTTTGTCCGGCCAGTCATGGTTATTCGAGTTCGATCTTCGACTTTTTTGCTCAGATCGATGGTTTCCAAAGCCTTTCTCATCACCTGGGTTTCTCATCGAAACCCTAATCTCTGAGGTTACTTCGATTTATTTTTAGATCTACTACGGATCTATGTGTGTGCGAACCTTCTATGCATTTTTCTAGAAGTTTCTTTAATTTTTGCTTTCAGAAACTCTTTATTCTTCAACAAAGGTTTCATGTCAAGTTATTTCAAATCTCTTCTCCGATTCTCAACATGTTTTACTGTGTTTTGTTTGTATCTGAGTTAGCATGTTGAAAACCTTAATTTTTTGGGATTTTGTTTGAGTTTCTGTTTGTTAATATTCGCTTGATTTACCCTTCTTCTATACTTGAGTTAGCATAGTGAAAGCCTTAATTCATTGCGGCTTATCCGAGATTCTGAATCTGTTTATTCGTTTATCTGCTTATATCCTCTAAACTCTATTGATTTTCAAAAACCCTAGTTTCTTTGGGGACTATTCGATTTCTTTGAAATTGTTTGTGCAACTCGTATGGTTTTCACTCAACTCTTTGCATGTTTCTGATCTTCTTCTGTATTGTTAAACACTGAAACCTGACTATCATGCTTCGAGTGTTTTCTCTTGAGCTACTACTACATGCTATTCTTTTGCCATAGCTTGGCTTCGTGTGTCTATTACTTATGCATTCATTTATATACTGAGTTCCTTCTGCGATTGATTTTTTTCAAACTTGTAATTGATTTCAAAACTTTTCCTTTCGTGAAATTCTGATTTTTACTCTCGTGTCAATGGTTAATTGATTTGCTTTCCTTTGATTGGCCTCACTGAATCTTTCCAAAAATAACTTCAAATCCCGTACTTAGACTTAATTGCCTATTGTATGACTTTAACGTTTCTTTAATGGCAACAACCATTCTGCTTACAAGATTGATTCTCCTCTCCTTATTTGGATCCGGTTAGTATCCGTTTGAATAAGAATCCCCTAATTAGTCTTATGCTAATTGATTCTGATTTGTGATCATGCCCATATTTGTGTTGGATTTGTACTTATTACCTTACTCTACTCGTTTTCAAAAAGCTATAAATACTCTTCTCCCTTTCCTTTGAACACACGAACAGACAAACAATCTGAGTTCAAAAATCACTCTTAAAAACCTCACTCTCTCTTTTATGAGACTATTTCTTGGTGTGGAATTTGTTTGCTCTACTTTCTTCTGCACTTTTGCTTCTCTACTGGTATGTTGTAGTTAATTTTCAAGCTTCAACAACCACATGTTTCATTCCTGTCTACTTCTGATCATGTTTTCTTTGGTTAACATGTGTTTCTAACATGCTGCAACATGTCCCCTTCCCTTGTAATTCAATGTTTAATTTATGTGTACATCCTGTCAGTTGTTGGTTATTTATTTGATACTTTATGAATCTCAAACCCTCATATCCCTTTTATATATTTTAAGTTATGGTTCAAAAATATGGCAATGTCTGAAATCATTGTCCATGGATATGAACTGGGCCCTTTGGGCCCCTAAGCTTGTCAATGTCCCATCCCCATTCCCTCATTGCATGTGCTGAGTGACAACCTTTGCCTGCCAGTATTTTTTTATTATTGTTCAGGCCACGGCTTGCCCTCCAGTAGGTCTTTACTCCCTAATTGTTTGATCAACAGGTTTGGTCAGGGGTGTGCCCGTCTATTCTGTGGCTGGGCATGACCCCCAGCCTGCGTGGGTAGCCCCTATTCCTTCTTTTGCACTTACACCTCATTCTTAGAACTTAAGTTCTGCCTCTCTTGTGTGAGCCTTGCCTTGGGACCCTGGAGCTCCCTCTGAACTTGGACACATAAGGGCTGGCCCTTCCATACTGCACAACTCAATTTCCGTTCAACATCGTGGGTGTATTTACTGCCTGGGGTTCCTGAAATCCCTTGGATCTCTTAAACACCTTAGATAAGAGAAGGCTTGGAAATTTGGATCTCGGAAGTGGCTTAAACTCATATTAATAGGCATTAAGTCTAAATTAGGCTGCTCGGATGCAGCTGATGATTTCTGATGTATTGTTTTAATTCCAGTTTATTTCTTTTGGGTTGTAATAACTTGTATAAACTCGGGGAACTTAGTAAAAAGGGGAATGGGATTTAATTTTATGCATCAAGGGTAGAAATCCTTCCCATAAGAGTTTGTTATGATTTCTGCAATTTCACACCTAGAAATCCTGCCCATAGGAGTTTGTTATGATTTCAGCAATTTCACACCTAGAAATCATGCCTATAGGTTAACTTTCAATTTCTACAAATACATCTAGAAATCATGCCTATAAGATTCATTCATAATTTCTGCATCTTTGCGCATAGATATCATGCCTATACGTCAACTTCTAAATTCGTATAAAATATGGTCTATAAACTATTGCATTCTGCATTTATAAACACCACTAGGCAAACAGTTCATAGGTTCAATAATAAAAGCTGCATATAGATACCATGTTCATAGGACCTTTGTTAACGTCGAAAAAGGTGTCAAAATCAGAAGGCGATAGAAAGCATGCCTATAGGAAATTTCGAATCTGAATAGAGGTAATATTAACTGTTAAGTTCGTAATGTCCCTGTTAAAATTGGTAACTCCTTTGAGTCTGCATCTTTTTTCCTAAAATCAGTATATATTGCGTCTAGTTCTAATCAACACTTAGATCAACCAGATCAGTTTCAAACAACTGCATTCGAGTATGCCTAATGTAGACTTTTCGCCTAAAAATATGCGTTGAACCAGTCCGCTCGTCGCTTTATTTAAATAAGACCGAAATCAGTACGTGTAAGACATGCTAAACTCTATGATTTTTGATGATTTATGGAGGCATACTTGAGCCCTGATTGCTTGTCTCTTTCCCCTTCTATTTGCAATTACTTGTTTTGGTTGACGCCTTAGCATTTTATCCTTTTAAACTTCTGAAGCCCCAAGCCCCTTTCTCTTTAGGATTAGTTTCCCCTTCTCATAATGAACTTTTAAAATTACGAGATTAACCCCCAAAAATGCAAATTATAATTTTTGTATTTTCTTATTAATTAAGACAAAATAAACATGCACAGGCAAAAATAAATAAGTAACGAAATGCCACAAAAATTCTCAAAATTGCACACAAAGGAAAATTAATTCTTTTGGAGTAATTCGTGTGGGGCAAAAATCACGTGCTCACAATCGAAACCCTAATCTCTGAGGTTCCTTCGATTTATTTTTAGATCTACTCTGGATCTATGTGTGTGCGAACCTTCTATGCATTTTTCTAGAAGTTTCTTTAATTTTTGCTTTCAAAAACTCTTTATTCTTCAACTAGGGTTTCATGTCAAGTTATTTCAAATCTCTTCTCCGATTCTCAACATATTTTACTGTGTTTTGTTTGTATCTGAGTTAGCATGTTGAAAACCATAATTTTTTTGGGATTTTGTTTGAGTTTCTGTTTGTTAATATTCACTTGATTTACCCTTCTCCTATACCTGAGTTAGCATAGTGAAAGCCCTAATTTTTTGGGGCTTATCCGAGATTCTGAA
Organism: Nicotiana glauca; assembly: GCA_026770625.1. Lineage (NCBI taxonomy): Eukaryota > Viridiplantae > Streptophyta > Magnoliopsida > Solanales > Solanaceae > Nicotiana > Nicotiana glauca. Next base: position 11,811 of record MU776018.1, on the reverse strand, counting down.
TCTGTTGACTCGTTTATCTGCTTATCTCCTCTAAACTCAATTGATTTTCATAAACCCTAGTTTCTTTGGGGACTATTCGATTTCTTTGAAATTGTTTGTGCAACTCATATGTTTTTCACTCAACTCTTTGCATGTTTCTGATCTTCTTCTCTATTGTTAAACATTGAAACCTGACAATCATGCTTCGAGTGTTTTCTCTTAAGCTACTACTACATGATGTTCTTTTGCCATAGCTTGGCTTCGTGTGTCTATTACTTGTGCATTCATTTATATACTGAGTTCCTTGTGTGATTGATTTTTTTTTCAAACTCGTAATTGATTTCAAAACTTTTCCTTTCGTGAAATTCTGATTTTTACTCTACTATCAAGGGTTAATTGATTCGCTTTCCTTTGGTTGGCCTCACTGAATCTTTCCGAAAATAACTTCAAATCCCGTACTTAGACTTAATTGCCTATTGTATGACTTTACTATTTCTTTTATGGAAACAGCCATTCTGCTAACAAGATTGATTCTTCTCTCCTTATTTGGATCCTGTTACTATCCGTTTGAATAAGAATCCCCTGATTAAAGAGGAGTCTTATGCTAATTGATTCTGATTTGTGACCATGCCCATATTTGTGTTGGGTTTGTACTTATTACCTTACTCTACTCGTTTTCAAAAAGCTATAAATACTCTCCTCCCTTTCCTTTGAACACACGAACAGACAAACAATCTGAGTTCAAAAATCACTCATAAAAAACTCTCTCTCTCTCTCTCTCTCTCTCTCTCTCTCTTTTATGCTACTATTGCGTAGCTGTGGACTTTGTTTGCTCTATTTTCTTCTGCACTTTTGCTTCTCTACTGGTACGTTCTAATTAATTTTCAAGCTTCAACAACAACATGTTTCATTCCTGTCTACCTCTGATCTTTTTTTCTTTGGTTAACATGTGTTTCTAACATGCTGTAACATGCCCTTTCCCTTGTAATTCAATGTTCAATTTATGTGTACATCCTATCAGTTGTTGGTAATTTATTTGATACTTTAGGAATCCCAAACCCTCATATCCCCTTTATATGTTTTAAGTTATGGTTCAGAAACATGGCAATGTCTGAAATCATTGTCCATGGATATGAACTGGGCCCTTTGGGTCCCTAAGCTTGTCAATATCCCATCCCCATTCCCTCATTGCATGTGCTGAGTAACAGCCTTGGCCTGCCAGTATTTTTGATTATTGTTCAGGCCATGGCTTGACCTCCAGTAGGTTTTTACTCCCTATGTGACGACCCAAAGGGTCATCACCGGATTTCTCTCTTTTTCTGTGCTTCCAAGGCCTTGAAAACCTCACTTTTAATTGCCTCAATTTGCGCGCGCAGTTCGGGCGCATAGCCGAAAATATTATATGTTAAATTCTGTGAAAAACTTCAAAATGTGGCTTTAAAATGATTAAAGTTGACTTCGGTCAACACTTTTGGTAAACGGATCTGGACCCGTGATTTGACGGTCCCGGAGGGTCCATATAAAAATATGGGACTCGGGCATGTGCCCGGAGTCGAAATCCGAGGTCTAGAACCCGAGGAAAAGAATTTTTCTGTGAAATTATTTTTCTAGAATTAAAAATTTAATTAAAAGACTATGGTAGCAGGCTCGTATTTTGGTTTCGATACCGGAAACAAGTCTTAAGTATGTGTTAAGCGCTTTCTGTAAAGTTTGGTCGAAATCGGACGTCATTTGACATGTTTCGGACCTAAATATCTAAAATTTGAAGTTTATGAAGTTTGATGAAAAAGTGTTGATTTTGAGGTTTGATTCCTCGTTTATGATGTTATTTTGGCAATTCGATCGCATGGTTAAGTTCGTAGGATGTTATTGAGTTAGTGTGTGTGATTTCTTAGGAGCCCCGAGGGCTCGGGAGTGTTTTCGGTGGTGTTCGGGGTGGTTTTGGACTTAGGATAATATCAGATTTTCTGTAATTTTTGCACAGGCATTCCTTTCTTTGCGTTCGCGTCCTTCAGCATGCGTTCGCGATGCTTCGCAGGTCCCCTTCTTCGCGTTCTCATCATCACTATCGCGATCGCCTAAGCCATTTTCAGGACCCCGAAAGTTCCTTCTTCGCGTTCGCATTCCCCAGTTCGTGAATGCGTAAGTTGACCAGCTTTCTCATCGCGTTTGTGTGGGTCTTCACGCGTTCACGTATAACAAATTCCTGGACCCCCTCAACTTTCCCCTTCGCGATCGCGTTCTCTCAATCGCGAATGCGATGCCTCCCGCCCCTTCATCGCGAACGCAACCTCTGTGTCGTGAATGCGTAGAGTAAATCCCTTTAGTGATTTTTAAAATTCAAAACAGAACCATGCGTAGATATCAGTGTTTCAGAGTTGGATTGTAGAGGAAAGGCGGTATTTGAGGATTGATTGCTATTCTTTGGACCGAGGTAAGGGTTTGATCTAACTTTGGCTTGAGGGAATATGATTAGAGTGTTATTATTTGCTAATTTCTAAATGATCGAGTACGGTGTATAGGCATGGTGACGAGTATCTATATACTGGTGTCTAGCATGACCGTGGGTCCTTGTATGTACTTATCCTGATATTGTTATGACTCTTCCATGTTAGTTGATGAATTCTATGCAATGTGAAGAGTATGAGGACCAATTATGAATTGTAAATTCTTTGTAGCGTTGGCTCAAGCGATAAAAGACTATTGGGAAAGAAATGAAATAAATAGAAAGAGATATGATTAATCCCTTGCCGGGATGGTTTGAGTATATTGATTATCTCCCTTGCCGAGATGTGAGAATTATTGTTGTTGTTCCCTTGTCGGGATTTAGCTGTTTAATTGTGTTTTCCCCTTGCCGGGACATTTCATATTATTTGTTTATCCCCTTGCCCTGTTTGATTGTGATTACTATTTGGGTGAGGAAGAGTGATAATGCACGAAGGGTCATTCCGTGCCATGTTTTGAGTATATTTGCCCGAAGGGTCATTCCGTGCCATTTTTTGATTATATTTGCACGAAGGGTCATTCCGTGCCATGTTTTGATTAATTATGCACGAAGGGACATTCCATGCTCTGATTTGATTATAATTGCATAAAGGATCATTCCGTGCCATGATATGAGAGTTATGTGAGGGAAAGCACGAAGGGTGATGCCGTGCACTTTATTTGATTGCTTTTGGTGAGAATAAGAGTAAACGCACGAAGGTTGATGCCGTGCAACTATTGATTTTCCTGCTCTCACTAATTACTGTTATTGTCCTATTTCTTACTTAAATTGTTGGCTTTATATCCAGACTGTACTCCCCCATAGTATGCTTCCCTCCCTTTTAACTGTTTAATTTTGGTGTTCTTCCCTTTTATTGCATATATATATTGAACTGTATAGGTTGATTGGTAGTCCTGTCTAGCCTCGTCACTACTTCGCCGAGGTTAGGCCAGGTACTTACCAGCACATGGGGTCGGTTGTGCTGATGCTACGCTTCTGTGCTCTTTTGCACAGATCACGGTACTGGAGCAGCTTTTGGACCACAGCAGTAGGATACTGATAAGGAGCTGACTTCAGTCCAGGGACTTACGAGGTAGCCTAGCTGGCGTTCGCAGGCCGAAGTCCCTTTCCATGTTTTCAGTTCGTTTTCATTGTACCGAGACAGACATTTATGTATTTCTATTCTGAGTTGTTTGTAGAACTCTTTAGTAGTTCTTGAGATAGCGACACCAGTCTTGGGTAGAGAAATATTAAACTTTTGCATTTTGGGTTTTCAGTTATTTATGTTTTAAAGACTTCCGCTTTTAGTTAAATGACACGTTAATTTTATTATTGTTGGGTTGTTATCGGGAAATGTTTAGATGCTTGGATTGCCTAGCTCCGATAGTAGGTGCCATCATGACACCCGATGGTGGAAAATACGGGTTGTGACAAGTTGGTATCAGATCTCTAGGTTACATAGGTCTCGCTACTCACGGATAAAATTGGTAGAGTCTGAGGGATCGGTACGGAGATGTCAGTATTTATCCCCCAGAGGCTACGGAGTTAGGAAAAGTTTCACTTTTGTTCTTTCTTGTCGTACGATTCTGTTTCTCAATACTGATTGTCCTTCTACTCTGTTCTTTCGCAGATGGCGAGAACACGTGCTTCCTCTTCTACCGCGCATCAGCCCGAGCCCCCA
>MU776017.1:47522-69086 GCA_026770625.1 Nicotiana glauca | reverse complement strand
CAATATATCCATTCTAAATAAATCTTGATTGAACGAAGCAAAATCCAATCTTTGGGTTTCAATTTTTATGTATTCATCAACTGAATATTGCTGAAATAGTCTTCCAGTGTGTAGTAACTCATCTTTATCATCATTTCTCATTTGAAGTTTATAACAATAATATTCACGAGCAGAAACTGTATCTCTTTTTCTCTTTCCTTTTTCTAAAGTTTGAGCTTCAATTTGAAGATATGAATCAAGAGAGCAAAGATTTCGTATGCTTGACAACTGTTCACATTCATGAGTATAACTTCCACGAATATTTTTTTCTTTAGGAATTTTCTTAATACCACAATGCCACCCATTTTGTCCTATGAAAACAACAAAGGATATTGTAAGGTATCATAACATTCGTAATAATAGTTCACTATTTGTGTTATGTTGCTATGGGTATAAATTTGAATATGTGGGGCATGAGTTATATTATTGTCATTGTTCTCAACCCATATTACAGCAATTTCTGATGAAGTTGGCAAATTATATACTCGCTGATCTAAACCAGGATCACATTTGAGTCCAATATGGAAGTTCTGTAGCTCAGGAATATCTATTAAAGATCGGGTAAAAAAGGAATATGGGTTAACCTTCAACATGTCCATCAGTTCACTCACTATAGATTCATTGACTTTGTTAGAGCATGCCATTCTATTTGCAAACTCGTTGTTGTTGTCATAAAAGTACAACTGTAGATTTTTTGGATTTTTCTCTTCGGGATACAAATCATCTATTAGGTGGTACATTCGTCCTTGAACTCTAAAAGTATAGATACCACGATTTCTTCGCACTAAGTCTGTGTCATAATTTACACCAAATGATGTAAATGCAAACGAATTATTATATGTTCTGATGTATGTTCGAAAGTGTTGGGATTTTTCATTATTCTCGAAGTATAGATTATGAAGATTAGCAGGCATTCGATGTGAAATTATCTTAACTGTACCAGTGCCACAACAAAATCCAGGAGATTCATATTCAAATCTTTTTGCAGAGCAGAATTTACAGTTTTGAGTCTTTTTTAACAGTACATAGTCTGACCGTAGCTTAATATTCATAGCAGTTTTGTTATTTCGACTGCGACCTACATTTTCTAGATGTTGTAAGGAATGAAACAGTAAGCACAAATGATATTATTCAAAGAAGACACAAATACAAACCTTTAGTTATCACTATCTCAGCTGTGTCATTTTGTTCATTAGGTACAGTCGATGTTGAACCTACCACATAAGTAATTTTTTAATTAATATTAATATGTGTTGTATATTAGTGTAAACTTATGACAAATTTCAGTAACTTTCTTTTCTCATAAGTGCAAAGAGGATTTCGTTTATCGAAAGTAGGAAATGATGGAAGCAACGTAACTTTACTCTCTGCATAGTAAGCATAAGCGCAACAAATGTTTACATTATTAAACTTAGATAAATATTCGTGCACACAAAGAAATTATATTTGCAATAATAGTGAAACAGTTTCACGACCCATATTGATAAGTGGGGATTTTGACCACTCATTAGCGTCTTTTAGCTTTCGTTTTAGTCCAAAAGTGCTTAATCGTATTTTCGTAAACTGACGAAATGTGCTTAATTGCAGGAATATTGAAAATTGAGCTCCCAAGATGAAACCCAACTAAAGAAGGAGTAATCTAAACTCAAGGACAAAAACATGTACAAAAGCTCAGAAGTGGGGACAACAGATTATCATCTGCGGCCGCAGATTGTGAAGAAACTCCCATAAGAGAAATGTGAAAAATACGGACAGCACATATCCGGCCGCAAAAAATGAGTCAGAGCAAAAGATCAGAGAACCTGCATCTCAAGTCAAATAAAGTGCGGACCACATAATTATTATGCGGCCGCAGAAAAGAAGCTACGCGGCCGCAATAACAGTTATGCGGACCACAGAAGAGCAAGGTGCGGCCGCAGACATTACTCTGCGGACTGCAGAAAGAGAGCAGTGCGGCCGCAGTCCATAATTATGCGGTGTTGATACCCAATTTTTTCCTCATATATTTTAAAATATGCATGCATACTTTCAAAATATTGTGCATACGTGCACAAATGTTTCTACGATTTTTTCATAATTTATAAGGGCCTTAAATCAATTTATTTATGTATTTTTTAATTTATATAAATATTCCCATATTACTTCATAATGATTTAATCTTCTAAATCCATCATTTAGGCTCATATAAATGTTCAACTATTTTAATTGTATTTTTAGACTTTAATTGCATATTTTGAAATAATAGCCTATATATATGCATACTACATTATGCATATAGAAAATAATTTTTTATATTTTTATAATATTAAGTAATTATTTTAAATCATCTTCATGCATGAAAATTATTTTTTATCATTTAATTAACTATTTTTAGAATTATTTTATTTAGTAAAAATGGGTATTTAACAAATAACCCCTCATTTATACCCAAAATCGGACCCCCCCAATCCAACTTAATTAAACCCAAAGCCTAAATCACCCCAGCCCAAGCCTAAAGAACTCTACCTGGACCCAAACCCCTCTAATCTTGGCCGTTGATCTCTGAGATCAACGACCCCATTCACCCTTTCCGTTTTTAAATCAAACGACCCCTTAAACCTAATCATTTCTCACACCCAGCCGCCCTTGAATCCCCCTTCTTCTCCGGTTCTCTCTGATACTAATCCTAACCCTAGTGCCGCTACCTAAATTCTCCCCCAAACCTTTCGATTCTTACCCATTCCATGGGATTACCTGGTGATTTGAGGCCCCAACTGGCCTCATACTTCTTCTGGTTGTTCTTTTTATTTCATGAAGGGATCTCTAAGAGACCCAACCAAGATTTTCTTCGAAACCGTTTAAGAGTCTGCCTATGGTCATCTGCATTTGTGAGTGCTATTATCTTGTATTTGTGGTTCGAATCTTTGCTCAACACCAGATTTTCTTTAGCCCACCCCTTTTTTCTCTAAACCCTAACCTTTTTGAACACGAATTTGTCCAGATCTTTGTAGATCTTGAGTGATTCTGAGTTTATCAGTAGTTTTCTTTTTAAAATATCTTATTTTCTTTATTGTTAATCGATTTTAGTATCCTGTTATATTAGGATTTTTGCTTCCTTATCATGTGTTGGTCAGATCTCTGTAGATCTAAAAAGGTTTCGAGTTTCTATGGCATTTTTCTTCTGTTTTTCCTACTATTGATTGATCCTAAAGTTTCCCAGAATTAGCGAATCACTTCGTCTGTTTTCGCGAAAACTTTTCTAAAGGTTCCTATGTGTTTGATCATCTTCTCCACTGATTCTTGCCTAACTATGTTCAGTCTTTAGTTTGTTTGATGAATTCATTTTTTTGCCTGTTATATTTTTGAATAATTGAATGGTTAACCCAACTTTCTAGGGTTTCGTTTTGCTGAGATGATTATGCACTGTATTTTCGTCTGCTTTCCTTATTCTGAGACCCCTAATTGGTGATTACTTGCCTTAGTTGTCCCTACTATGCTTAATTTAGGAGAATTGATTGTTTTACCAACCCTGGATGATCACTAATTTACCTATTTACCTTATTGTGTGACTAATTGACCTTGCTACTGGCCGGAGTTTGGTGTTCTGACTCTAATTGATTACCTTCCTTATTTTGATCTCAATTCCGAGTTATTCCCATGATTTTTGCCTATTGATTGGCCCTGTCATGTCTTATTGATGGACTGACTGCTTTCTTTGCCTTATTTGCAAACATTCAAACTATTTTACCTTATTTACTCTACTCTACTGAATGCTATAAAGCCTTATTCTTTTTCTTTAATGCACACGCACATACATAGAAAAGTACACAAAGTTCTTGCTCTCTTCTTCTATCACAATCTTCTGCTCTTTACTGTTACCACTACAAGAAAAATAACCTTTAAGGAATAGAAATCTGGTCCCTAAAGGTCCAATTGTGGTCCTAATAGAGCAATTACGACGGAAAAAAACTAGACGCCACCCGTCGTAATAGCTTCCGACGCAAAAGGTCAATAACGGCGGGTTCAGAAAGCCGGTCGTTAATTATTGTTTGCGACAGACAAAATATCTGGTCGCTAAATACATTTAGAGACAACATATCTTGTCCTAGTAGGTGATTAATATATTATGAAAAATATAAATTTTCCCGTCCTTAAAATGTTGTAGCGACCAGCCTTCTACTCCCTAATAGATAATAAAGATATTATGGAAAATTTATATTTTCCCGTCGTTAAGCAATTTTAGTGACCAGCATTCTCCTCCCTAATAAACGATAAATATATTATGGAAAATATATATTTTTCGGTCGTTAACCAGTTTTGGCGACCAACCTTTATGTGACGACCCGGCCCGTCATCACGTGAGTTACCGCCTCGTTTCCCCCACATTATGTTGCTCTATGTTTCAATATCAATATTTGAGTTGATCGGATAGAATTAAATTGGTTTTAGTTGGAAATGAGGCACTTAGCCTCTTAGAAGGAAGCTTGTATTGAAAAAGTCAACCGGAAGTTGACTATATAGTTAGAGGGCTCGGATGTGAATTTCGGTAATTTGGTTAGCTTCGGGGGATGATTTTTGACTTAGGAGTGCGATCGGAATTGATTTTGGAGGCTCGGTGTAGAATTAGGCTTGAATTGGCGAAGTTTGAATTTTGACGAATTCCGGTTGATAGGTGAGATTTTGATCCGAGGGTCAGAATGGAATTCCAAGAGTTGCAGTAGCTCTGTTAGGTGATTTTGGATATGCGTGCAAAGTTTCAGGTCATTCGGAGGTGTTTAGGTCAGGTTTTGATCGAATGTGCAAGTCGGAAGTTCTTGAGAAAACTTAGGCTTTGATTTGAGGATAATTGAGGATTTTGATGTTAAAGATAGTGTTTCGATGGTTTGAGCGAGTTTGAATAAGGTAATAGATCACGTATGTGCTTTTGGTTGAGGTCCCGAGGGCCTCGGTGTGATTTCGGGTGGTTAAACGGGAATTTTGAAGCATGTTGCAGGTCTGGTTTTTTTATGGCTTCTGGTATTTCCGCATCTGCGGAAAAGGAGCCACAGAAGCGGTTCAGCAGATGCGGCGTGGAGGTCATAGAAGCGGTCCTTTGAGGGCTTGGCATATTCCGCAGAAGCGGAAGGCTTTCCGCAAAAGCGGAAACCGCAGGAGCGATTTTCGACCACAGAAGCGGTTTGAGGATTTAAGTGAAGACCGCATAAGCGGTCATTTTTGGCGCAGAAATGGCAACCGCAGGTGCGGTTTAAGACCGCAGAAGCGGTCCCTGGGAATTTAAGTGAGATCGCAGAAGCGATCATTTGGTCGCGGATACGGTGACCGCAGTTGCGGTTATTTAACCGCAGGAGCGGAAATCGACTGGAATTAAAGTGAACAGTGTTCACGAAATTGAAAGAGAAGGAAAAATATTTTGGACTTCAACTAGGGCGGTTTCTTGGGCGATTTTCAAGAGAATTTGAATGGGTTTCATCAGGTATGAATTATTAGACTTGGAATATGTTATGATGGTGTAAAAATATGGATTAATCACTGAAATTCGAGGAATTAGAGAGTAAAAATGGAGGTTAGGGCTTGGAACTTAAGACGGTTTAAAATTGGGTTTTGAAATTAAAATTGAACTCCGATTTTGGTAAATTTGATATGCATAGACTCGTGGCGAGACGAGGAACCCGGTGATGTAAATTTTGTAATTTTTTGAGAAGTGGGCCCAGGGCTCGGGTTTTGCCAACTTCGTAATTTTTGGTGTTTTTCGAGTCTTTTCGATTGGGTTATGTTTCTTTAGCCTATTGTAATGTATTCGTTGTGGTTTTGACCAGATTCGACGCGTGAGGAGGTGGATTCGAGAGGAAAAGGTATAGCAAACTAGTCTTGTGGCCGGTTTGAGGTGAGTAATAGATGTAGATGATGACATGAGGGTTTGAAACCCCGGTATATCACACTGTGATGCTATATTGAGGCGAGACACGTACTCTCCGGTGAGTGCGGGGTCGTTTGTGGTCGGGGACTATGGCTTAGTCCGTCCGAGTGATGTTCATGCTGTGTTATTGACTAGAAATTGATTAGTAAACATCCTACTTGGATTGTTATGAGTATAATTGGGCTGCGTGCTGATTATTTGGATCCCTTAAGGATTATTATCACTGTTTCCATGATGCTTAACATGTTTTCATGATATCAGTCCTGAGTTAAACACTGTCTCGAAATGATTAGTAAACTTCTAAAGTTTTAAACACTTAATCCTATAATTCCTAATAATTGGAACTAAAAATGATAAACTTGACTGTGCCTGTGTGGCTTATATGCATATATCTGGACTGAGTGTAGATCAGGCTGCACGTCGTAGCGAATGCTACGATGATATTGCGCTTGGGCTGTAGGAGCCCCTCCGGAGTCTGAACCCCCACAGTGAGCGCGGGTACCCAAATGGATCGGGCTGTACGCCGAAGCGGTCATGTACATTGCATTGCATTCATGTTTTGATGTTTATCTGATCTAGCTATTTCTGTTTTGTTGCCATTTCACCGTTAACTATGCTAATTTGTTAGTGTTAGCTTTACATTGTGGTATTTTCGGGATTTCATACTTTCAGTCATTATATATGTCTATTACCACTGAGTTGGAAGTACTCACTTTACTCCCTGCACCATGTGTGCAGATTCAGGTGTCTCGGGAGCATAGTTGAGCTATTTGCTGCTTCAGAGCTTCTCAGGAGTTGTCGAGGTAGCGCCTGACGTTCGTAGGACCCGACTCCTCCCCTATCCCTTTATTATTTCTGTATTTTAGAGCATCAGCATTACTGAGGATTTATTATTTTTGTTATCTTAGAGGCTCTAGACTCATGACCCCAGATCTTTGGGAGATGTTGGTTATGTCAGTGTTTCATGCTGCTTCTATTTAAACTATTGGTTAATAGACTTGGTAAACTGTTGATTTAATGCTATAAGTTTGGAAATAGGTTATGTGATTGAATTGTGAGTGTTATATGGTCAGGCTTGCGTAGTAATTGTGTTGGGCGCCATCACGACCGGGATTGGAGTCATGACACTTTAACTGGCCGTAGATTGTCTTTTAGAGACGTGTAACACTGGTCCCTATTTAAAATAATTGTAGTAATTTTAACGATCGTATTTATGGTCTTTTATTACCCATAAGCATTCCTAAAGCTTGACGTCACAAAAAAGTTATTCTTATCAATAAATGTCAAATTGCTATATATAAAAACTATTAATTACAGAGTTAACATCCCATGATGTTATATAGTTTCAATATTTGCTCAATACCTTGACAAAAAAACCATAGCTAACATCCTGAGCTAGGCTATGATATCATGTTTTGCATAACATTCCTAGCAAAATAATAATGAAGTTGTGTTTCTTCTAGTCTTTCATCTTGACTTGTAGCTTCAATCTTCAAAACCTACAAGCAAAAATTTTGAAAAGACGATAAATAACTATTGATGAAATAATATATATATAATGTTACACTAGCAATGGTTAAATCGCTTACTCCAAAAGCAGTCTAAATTCATCAAGTGTTATCCAGCAACATCAACATTGCTACAAGAATATAAGAAAATTAATTAGAAAAGTTTTGGAACGGTAAATCAAACTTCGATCCAATAAAAGAATCGAATCGGGGACTATTAAACTGTTAGTAAGTCACTTTTCTCCTGGACTTACTATTGTTAAAACCTGTAGACTTCATCACTTAAATTCTAAAAAATTTATCACTATTGGTTCCTGTTAGCAAACTACGAAATTATCGATGTCAAGTAACAACGGATTGAGACATGCGAATATAGCAAACAAAGGGAAAAAGTGTACCGTACTAGTGCTAATACTATCACATTGAAAAATTTCAAGGGAAAATACTATCGCATTTGACATTGTAAATTCAGAACCATGGAATCTACAAGAATTTTATCCCCTGCCTTATCCATTCCAGTCCTTGGATTTTGACTTCCTTCTCAAACTTTCTTTTGAACTATTATAACCTATGAGTTACTTCCATAGAATAACCTTAACCAATGATGCATAATAGAACAAGTAAAATACATCAGAAGTATAACGTGCATGTAAGTATATAGTATATGACTTCCATGGAGTTAGTTTCGGTTTCTAATGGGAGCAGCTCGTGGTCCATTGCAATCAAGGGCCCGTGCTTGAGATCCATGATTTCTATGTAAGTATGAGTACTTTAGCAATAAGTTTTTTGTGGAAAAGCCTATGATGCAATGAGTTTCTGAACAGCTGGTCATATATACCTAGGGAACGTGGTGATCATAGCCTAATTCCTTATCATATATTTCTCCTTTATTAGTAAATAACTTGATTATAGTAGCTAAGTTTGATGCTCAGAGGTACACTAATGAGATCTCTAAACACAACACTGTATTTATTGAATTGGTGTCTAATTAACGGCAGCTTGAGGCTCATTCATTTACAATATTACAACAGAGATAGCAATAAGATAGAAATGGCTATATGAAAATCAACAAAAAAAATTAAAAAGCAAGGTATACTGTTACTAACTTGATCGGTAGACAAAAGTAGTCATTCAGCTTAGCGATGTCGTAGGCGAGACATGTGATTGTTGAGTATCGAAGTATTCCCTAATTTTCTTCATTTCTTTCATCTCATCTTCTAAGGTAGACAAATGATCTTTTAAGGATTTGTTTTCCTCACTCAAAGATTTGTTTTCCTCTAGAGTTGAGCGTAGCGCAGACAGTAATTCAGCCTTTGAAGAAGCGCCACCTTTCAAGTCTTTCGTCGTTACTCCACCCCCAAAGCCAAATATATGACTACGAGTTTGAGGTCCATAACATTTTTCTACTATCTCTATGCTAGGTAAAGATGGATCCGATTGAACCATTTCTTCAATCTGAGCCTATAAAACATACAATGAAATATTTTATATGAGAATCCATAATAATTTGTACAAATATATTCAATTTACCAAATATACATATTTTTCAATAGCTTCATGTTCAACAAGCTTGTTATTTTCTTACGAGTCTCAAAGAAAATTGTTGCCAAATCTGATGGATTGCCATCTTTTCCGCCCTTTACATCAAAGACAAATGTGTCAAAAAATACCTCGTAGTTATTTCCTTTAAAACAAAGAAATTTTATGATAATACCTTTTGATAAATTATCTCTCGAATAGGCTTGCTACCAATATGATGAAGCATCTTCAACTTAGATCGGTTTGCTGCATTTCTGTTGCTTCTCGCCTTTGTGAAACAATAAGCTTAAATCAAACTACAGATGCTCTGACAAAATAGACTATTAAATCACTAGGCATACATGGAAACTTTCTGAAGAAAAATGTTCCTTCACTAACCACTCTCATTCTTTCTTGTCTACTCCCTTTGGAATATTCTTAAGAGCCTGGTGGATTGGCTTATCCTTCATATATTTGGCATGCAAATGTCCTCTCTATTTGTTCCATAACTCTTTCATCCATCCCAAAATATGATCACAATGATCATTCATGTCAACACTCTCAAATTTATCCTACAATAATCAAAATATCCATTTAGTTAATGCACTCAAAGAACAAGTAAGCATGATGAGATGGCGCTTAGGAGTAATACAATTTTAGGATGTTCACATTCTCTGTCCACTCCACATCACTAGAACATGAATTTGGATTGACCCCTAGCATGTTGAATTGCTTCTTCTCATTCAAAATTCTATACTGCCTCCATATGGTTATATATGTTGACACCAATGTCAATACTAGCATAAACAGAAATAATTTTAAAAAACAAATAACCAAATCTGTTTTACATTGCCTTGAAACAGAGTTGCATTTATGTTTTCACAAGGTTTGCAGCACTTCACTGATCAAGCTAAATGACAAAAAGAGCATCAAGAACCTAACTGAGAGAGAAGCAATCTTCCCCGACCAAGATCAAGAGAACACATGGCAAAATGGGTAAATATAACTAGGTAGCCGTACTTGTCTAAAGTTTTCCCAGTTTGCCACCTCCATCCAAGAGGGACAGGATTGTGAAGCCATACATTACCCAGAAAATAAAAAACACACAAGATGTCAACAGACCTATTTAGGTCAAATTACAATAAACTAAAATGGCTGATCCAAGAAAGATTCTAAACCTGTCTTTTGGGCAAATATGAAGAATATGAGAAATTGGATATGACTCAGCAAGCTATTTGCTAGATGTGTAGATAGCATTGCACTGTTTATCATCTGTTATTGTTTCTCATTACAATTCACGACTGCTCCTTTAAACTGTTAACATTAGCTGAGGTTTACTCGGTAGTCTCAGCGAATAACAAGGGCAATTCTATGATTAAAAAATATAAATTTCTGAAGTTTACAGCGGTAAGTGTTTCTCCTGAACTTCATAAAACATATGAGCACCTATTGGAGACTAGTATAACTGCATAGCTTCCTTAACTTTCCATATCGCAAGGAAATGCCAAGTAGAGATTAATTATGTACTAGACATATTCCTTTCAGTTGCAGTACACAGAAGCAAGAAAAACATATTTTTTCTCCTAGCTTTTCCTAGTAGTGTAAATTTGGAACTGTTCAACTCTCACAAAAAGAGTTGCTGGAAACAAAAAGAGTATCTCGTAATTGTACCTCAATAGCTTCCCACATATGATTCAACTATTCTTGCTTAATATCATTTAACGATGATACTCCCAACGGACACATATTACGGTCACGAACTATTCTGCCCAAGTGCCTCGAAAATAGTTTGCTATTTGTTCCAACCGTCCGATTGTTGTAAAAGGTTACTCTCAGCTTTTCTCCGACTTCAAGTGATGCAACTTCTTTGCACTTGTCCCTACCTCGAACCCTTTTTACCTTTCCGGGATTAGATGAACCTACAATTGGATAATTTGGTAAAACTATAGCAAGAAAATTTAGTTTTTCAAATTAATAACTCATGGATTCAAAATGTCATACCTGTTTCAACTGTTTGGGAGTTTTTCATAGCTTGATCACTAGATGGAGAAAATAAAATATTGGTTTGCATATGCTTTTTTTTATGAACCAAGGAGTTTTTATTTATTGTTCGCATTTTTTGTTTAGAAGACACGGTAAAATTTAATCTTGTGCTTTTAGAAGGAGTTTACATACGTTGATTAGCATAAACTGCATTCTTATGGAAAGATTCTACCTCATTTTCAGAAATCCCTAAAGAGGAGCACAAGGATATAGGCGTTTGCTCCCGTTCCTTCCTTATAGCACCTGGACCCAAGAAATCATATTGGTAAAAAATATGGCATTTAATTATATATGTATTTAATTAACTGATAGCTCTATGATATCAACTACAGTATACATTAGCAACATTCAAGTATCTGCAACTCCAACAAGACAATAGGAATCAGTACATAGTTATCAGTTTTTTTAACATTGAGTACCAACATCTTAGATTGGAGCTTATATACGGGAAGTCCAGGTGGAAATGTGATATATGTAGAACAAGTCTTAACATTTTACAGTGAGGACTGAATTTTGCGTGAGATAATTTCTAGGAAACAAGCTGAAACGAACATATAGAAGAAGGATAACGGGGCTACTCGTTGACATAGTGACTAAGATCAACAGTTGCAAGAAGTTTACATATTGCTACTATCTACAGAGTCCTAAAACTACAAAAAACCAAAAATCTTCTTGCAATTTAATAGTTTTGAAACTACAGCTATACAAAATTTCGTCCTCAGTTATAACAAATATTGTGATCATCCAAAGTGCTGAATTCACCTAAAAGAGATCCATAGTTATCGATGATGACCGAAATAAATAATTTTAAACCACAACTTCAAACATTAAAGAAAGAGTTAAGTGAAGAAAGTTACGGCAAGAGAAAGTTAATGCATTTAGGTGAAAGAAGATCCCCGCAAATCCACATAAAGAAAATAAGGGATGGCACAAAATGAGAGACAGATAATGCCATTGTAAATGATTTATTACTCCAACGACCTACACTTTTGATGTGAAGCAATTTAATTAAAGAGGAAAGCTTTGAAGCTTTTGAATTTTGGTACAATGGCTGCTAAAAATCCTTCAATAGGCTATAAAAATTTTTTGCTTCAACATTTGGTTCCTCCTCAAGTAAATCGTCACAACTAGTGTGCGTAGTTCCTCCATCATGATTAGGATATAAATCTCTCAACAATTCTTCTACTTCATCGTCACTCTCACATTCTTCTACTTCGTCATCACTCTCACATTCTTCTACTTCACCATCATCTTCATCTTCAGATTCTGACAGTGGCTCACCTAAAGTTTCCCCGTGATGATACCAAAAAATATAATTTTTAATTATTCCATATACTTTCAAATGTGTCGTAACTGTCTTAGGAGGTCCTAATGTTGTATTACAATATTTGACACATGGACATCTTATTTCATATTCCTATTATGTTTTCTGAAAAGCATAATTCAAAAATTTTTGCATTCCGATTAAGTAGGCTTCATCGAGCCGATTATCAACAAGTTGCATCCATTGCTTACTAGGTGCCATAACCTTGGAGAATAGATAAAAATTAGATTTAAAAAAAGATAAAGGATAAGGTACTAAGAAACACAATACTTATTACGAAGAAGAAGAAGAAGATATGTCATGGTATTATCCTAAAATATTCAACAATAAAGACAATAAAATTATGTAATATAAATATTGTTAGTTAAAAAGCCATAATAAAAATAAACATAATCTAAAAGTACTAAGACATACTAAAATAAGTAGACTAAAAGGGAGTATTAATTACATGACTAACCACTAAAGAAAAAATAAAAATAGGTTATGCATTTTTATCTAAATTATTGCAAAACAAAAGTTAGATATTCAATGCAATCCCATTCATAGTATTGAATTGAATGTCTTTTGTTAGCATTAGTATTGATTTGATTTTGGTTTGGGCTTTTGTTAGCACTATTTAATTTACTAATGTTAATGGCTATAAAACTTATTGAAACATTCAAAAGTTCTAAGTACAATCTTGAAATAATACATCACAAAGATAAAATTATGAAATCTTTTAAGAAATATTTATAAATTACATCACAATAAGTATATTTATATATTAAATATATCTAAAATTTCTATATATGTAATATCGGGTTGGTTTGGTTTTAATTTGACTTTCTTTAGTTAAAACCAAATCAAACCAATTATGATCGGGTTTTTTTTCAACACAAAACCAAATCAAACCAAACCATATTTGGATTTTTTTTCTCGATTTGACTTGAATTATCGGGTTGGTGCGGTTTGTCGGTTTTATTTGTACATCCCTACATTCAAGAATGAGATATACAGCATTCGAGCTAACAAAATTAAAGCAGATCATTGATTGTTGATGAAGACGTGGAGCTAATTAAGAAAGCATATCAAATAAGGATCTTGAAATTGACAAACTATATACAATTCAAAGAGTTGTGGCAATAGGAAAAATTAAAAATAAGTAGGTCAAACAAAACGGAAAATAAATTTCATATGGACAGAGAATACACATCAAACATTCTTTCAATAAATTTTAAGAAGAACTTAATTTTGTGTCACTTTTACATTATTTTATCCTATTAAAGAAGATGAAGAGGAAGAAGAACAAGTCGAATCAAACGAAGCAATAAAGAGTGATTTCCAACTTAGAGAAAAAAACAAAATAAAGCAACACAGAAGAAGAGGGCATACCTGGGATTCTGTCACGACCCAAAATCTAACCTTGGTCGTGATGGCACCTATCTTGTTATAAGGCAAGCCTATTCCCAAAATATTACAACTAAACCGATTATAAGAATTTAATAAAAACATTTTCAACATTTGAATTTCTCATAAACTCAATCAACTCTAAATATAATTAATATAAAATACGGAAGCTAGCCCCAAACATCCGGGTGTCACTAAGTCATGAACGTCTAAAGCTATAAACTAAGATATATAAACTGTTTAACTGTCTAAAGTAGAAATGATAAAAGGAGTAACAAGATCCTCCGGACGCTGGATGCTACCTTGCAGTCTCCAATTAAAGTCGGCATGAACTCGATCACCACGCTCTAACTCACCTGCATATGCACATAAAGTGCAGGGTGTAGTATGAGTACAACCACCTCAGTAGTAACAGAAATGACTAAGGAACTGAGCAGTAGTGACGAGCTGAGCAAAACAATCCAATTATTTATTTTCACAATTTATAATAAACATAAATAAATAGGTAAATTCCATAAAACCAATAAATGCCACAAAAAAATTTAGCAGATAAATGCAGCAACAATGAAAGTAAATGCAACCTCACAAAAATGTCACTCTATCACTCAGCACTCGCACTCAACATTCAACACTCAACACACTCAACACTCTACGCTCACTGGGGGTGTGTACAGACTCCGAAGGGGCTCCTAAAACCCAAGCGCTAAGCACAGACAACTCACGTGCTATCATATCAATACCTGAATCTGCACGGTCAACTCACGTGCTACGCGGACAACTCACGCACTATGGTATCAATACCTAGACCCGCACGGTCAACTCACGTGCTACGTGGACAACTCACATGCTATGGTATTAATATCCTCACAACCAGGCCATCATATCAATACCTGGATCCGCACGGTCAACTCACGTGCTACGTGGACAACTCATGCGCTATGGTATAAATATCTGGACCCACACGGTCAACTCACATGCTACGTGGACAACTCACGCGCTATGATATCAATATCCTCATAACCAGGCCATCGGTCTTACTCAATCATATACCTCACTAGCCTCACTATCATCAACAAATAAGGGGACACAACCCACATCAAGTATCACAACATATTAGCAAATAATAGCGACTGAGGTAAATATGTACAATAATTTCTATGACTGAGTATAAATAATGTGAGCATGAATAAAGCCTAAGCATGATCTCTAACATGAAGGCAAACAAGTTCAACAACAAGTAAACACATAACAAAAGATAATAGCTATTAGGCCTCGCATCCTCACGAGATGGACCAAGTATCAATCCCTCGCGGTGAACACCCACATGCCCGTCACCTAGCATGGGTATCACCACCAAACAATCACATGATATCAATGTCTCTGGGTTTATACCCTCAAAGCCAGAGTTAAAACTGTTACATACCTCAACAGCATAAAATCCTACTCTAGGATGCCCTCGTCCCTGGACTCGGTCTCCAAAAGTTCTAAATCTAACTATAATCATATTAATACCATCAACATGTGCTAAAGAATCGAATTCTACAATAAAAACTACAAAATATACCAAAAATCCGAAATCGGCCAAAACCCGGCCCCCGGGCTCGTATCTCAGAATCAGACAAAAATGGCAGAATAATAATCCTCGTCCTCTCCCGAGTCTAACCATATAAAAATTTTGAAAATCGAACTCCGTTTGGTCCCTCAAATCCCTACCTAAAACTCTCCAAAACTCAAACCCTAACTCACTCAATTTCACTTT
This sequence comes from Nicotiana glauca, assembly GCA_026770625.1. Lineage (NCBI taxonomy): Eukaryota > Viridiplantae > Streptophyta > Magnoliopsida > Solanales > Solanaceae > Nicotiana > Nicotiana glauca. The sequence goes on along the minus strand of MU776017.1, from coordinate 53,613 downwards.
GAAATCATCAATCAAATCCTAAAATGAAGATGGATTCATAAAATATAACCAAAACTGAGTAAAGAACACTTACCCCAATCCATATGATGAAAATCACCCAAATCCGAGCTCCCCCTCTCAAAATATGACCGAATGAATAAACCCTAGTTTTATATTTTTTTTTCTGTCAGTTATTTTGCCTCGTTTCTCATTCCAAATGATTCCGCAACTCATATTTTATGCCTCTAATGGATTCCTTGTGAAATTCTAGTTACGTTAGGATTTTGAATCACTAAATTTTGCCTTATAATGAATGAGATATGTAGGTTTTAATATTTACAAATAGTGCAGATTTTTAAATACGCAGTCAGTGACAATTTCGTAATTAAACTGAAAAAATCTGGCAACCTAATTCTTAGTAAAATGATCATAAAATCCTCATACAATGTCCAAATTCGACGATTCTTTTTGCTACAGGTCCATAATTACGATACGGATCTAATGTTACAATCAAAAATGAAACCGAAGCTCATTTGTTCAATATGATATCATTTATACTTGAATAAACGACGCCGAAACATAAGAAAAACAAGCACAACACAACCCAAACCTATCCGAAACTCACCCGAGGCCCTCGGGACCTCAACCAATAATTCCAAAAAGTCATATATCACCGAACTTAGTCAAACCTTCGGAACACCCAAAACACCAAATCAACCTCGGATTCAAGCCTAAGAACTTCTAAACTTCCAACTTTCGTCAATTCAAGCCTAATTCTACCACAAACTTTAAAATTATATTCTGGACACACTCCTAAGTCTAAAATCATCCAACGAAGCTAACGGAATCATAAAAATCCAAATTCGAATTCGTTTACTCATTAGTCAATTTTCGGTTGACTTTTCTAACTTAGCTTTCTAACTAAGAGACTAAGTGTTCATTTCACTCCAAAACTACTTCGAACCCAAACATACCAACTCGATACAACTCAACACAACTAAACAATACATAATTAAGCATATATGAGGGAAATGAGGCTATAATTCTCAGCACGAACGACCGGGTCGTTACAGATTCACAATTGAGTGAGGTCAAAAACTGGGTAGACCCGCAATACACAAGCCAACAAACTCGCAACAAACTCGCAACAATCTATTTGAGAAAAGAAAATTCTTGAGTGGTTATTAATAGAGAGGCAGAAGAGGAGTTCTGGGTGTGTTTAGTAAACTAGGGCATAACCTATTGCTTTTGAGAAACAGAGAGTGTCGTTTAGTTTTTTGGAATTTTTAATTTTAGGGTATTAGTTTTGGTGCCTTTTTTTTAGAAAATAATAATTTTTAATATTCTAATATTATATTGGCAGTACTCTTTCCCGTTCATCACCTCGATTGTCGCCTACTAATATCATTTGGGACCGGTTACTATTTTTTTTGGGACCAGATTGTCATGACCCAATTCCCAAAATCGGTCGTGATGGCGCCCCCGTGAAGACAAGGCCAGCCAACAGAACCACAATGCCTCTTTTAACAGTTAATTAGCATGAATAAGTCTGAATCATAGATAATCAAATCATAATGCGGAATAGACGTGATAAAACAGAGAACCCATCCCAACTCAGCCTGAAATCGGGGAGTCACAAGTCACGAGCATCTATAATAATGAAATCCCCACTTTACAATATAGAAATACACTGGACAAAATAATGAATAACATAGAAAGACGGTATTGCTGCGAACGCTGGCAGTCACCTCGCAAAAACCTCTACAACTCTGCCTCCACGCAGCCAATACCCGCTACCGGGTAAACAAATACCTGCAACTGCGTGCGAGGTGCAGGGAGTAAGGTGAGTACTCCAACTTAGTGAGTAATAAAGGTAAATAATAACTGAGCAGCAAGAAATCACGTAAAGCAGCCAACATGCTGTATAGAAGTCGAGTACAATTTTTCTGAGAAAAACAGTGAAATCTGTGATATCTTTATAAATACCTTGGCTCAGTTCAAATCTCTTTTGAAAATTGTCTTTTCAATAATTATGAAATCGAATTCCAAACAAGTAGTGCTGGTAAGCACATAAAAATTCGCCCCTCAGGCATAATTAGCACATTATAACAGGTAAAAAGACAAGTAAATATGCAAGATGAGCACATCAAAGTTCGTTCCTCGGGCACGTCTCAAACAGTACCAGCATCTCAGGCTCAAAATCAATCGCTCAGAACAGTATCAGCCCCTTAGGCACAATATCACATTACTCAGTACAATATCAGCCCCTCGGGCTCAATATCAGTCACACAGTACAACATTAGCCCCTCGGGCTCACTCTCAAATCACATGGGTTCCTGCGCTCACTGTGGGTGTGCAGACTCCGGAGGGGCTCCTACAACCCAAACGCTATCAATAAGGCCTGAAAGCCTGAACATATCAATATGAGGCCTGAAAGCCTGCTCACAATACACTCGAGGTCTGAAAGCCTCCTCATATATCACTCGAGGCCTGAAAGCCTCTTCACATATCGCTCGAGGCCTGAAAGCCTCCTCACATATCACTCGAGGCCTGAAAGCCTCCTCACATATCGCTTGAGGCCTGAAAGCCTCCTCACATCACTCATCATATCCTCACACATGGCCCTCGGCCTCAGTCAGTCAAAAAATAGTCATAAGCCCTTCGGGCATTAATAAAACAATATTGCTCAGCTCGAACAATAGTTCAAATATCAGTTAAAAACTCCAAGTTTGGGTAAAAATATAGCTGAGTTCATGAAAAAGTGTAATTCAAATGGACTGAGTTCAAATAATATTTCAAATAATGAGGAAAACAGTGATGATAGCTCATAAGGAGTTCAAACAGTCCGCAATAAACTCCAAGTATGGAAATAAGCCCAAGTCATAGTGAAAAACGACAAGTCATAGTGAAATACGCGGTAAAATCAACAACCGGGACAGACCAAGTTAAAATCCCCAACGGTGCTCTACCCAACGCTCTCTATCCGGCGTGCAAGTCACCTTAATATAGCACTATGGGTGCAAATCCGGGTTTCAAACCCTCAAAATATCATTTACAATCATTACTCACCTCGAACCGGTGAAATCTCTAGCTCGCGATGCCTTTGCCCCTCAAATCGGCCTCCACGCGCATTGAATCTATTCAACATCAGAGCGGATACATCACAATATGCCAATGGGACAATACCCAATTGAAAACAAATAGAAAAATAGCAAAAATCTCGAAACTAAGAAAACCCGAGCCCCGGGCCCACTTCTCGAAAAATTACAAAATTCACATCACCGGATTCCTCGTCTTGCCACCAGTCCATACATATTAAATTTACCAAAATCGGGGTCCATTTGACCCTTCAATTTCCATTTTTAAATTATAAAATTTCAAGCCCTAGCTTTACCCCCTTTTTGATGAATTTCAACCAATTTCCATGTTAGATTTATCATAATCTCATGTATTTAGGCCAAGGGACTTACCTCCAATCACACCTAGTCGAAATCCCCCCTTCAAATCCATCCAATAGCTCTCAAGCTCGTTTAAAAATGGTGGAAATAACATAACCCTCGCGGAACAAAATGAATATAAAACTCCAACTGGCTTTAGGGGTTTCCACTTCTGCGATCCCCACGCCCGCTTCCATGCAACCGCTTCTACGGTTTTTGTTCGCTTATGCGGAATTTCATTAAAACTCAAAGGCTGCTTCTGCGACACAAATTTTCGCTTATGCGACCGCCTGCCCACTTTTGCGGACTCGCTTAAGCGAAATGTGTTTCGCTTCTGCGGAACTACGCAACTCAGCTCCAGACCGCTTTTGCGACCAAGATTACGCTTCTGCGGAACCGCTTCTGCGGTCCATTTCTGCAGAAGCGAGCATACCAGATACCAGCAAAATCTCCCATTTCCACAACTTGAATTTCATCCCGTTAGCCATCCAAAATCACCCCAAGGCCCCCGGGACCTCAACCAAAGGTACCAACACATCTTAAAACATTATTCAAACTTGCTCCGATCCTCAAAACACCTCAACTAACACCAAAATCATCGAATTACATCGGATTCAAGCCTAAGTTTCTTAAAACTTCCAAAATACGCATTTGATCAAAAACCCATCCAAAACATTTCCGAATAACCTGAAATTTTGCACACATATCCAAAATCACCTAACAAAGGTACAACAACTCTCGGAATTCCATTCCGACCCTCAGATCAAAATATCACCTATCAACCGGAATTCACCAAAATACTAACTTCGCTAATTCAAGCCTAATTCTACACCGGACCTCCAAAATTACTTCCGATCACGCTCCTAAGTCACAAATCATCCCTCGAAGCTAACAGAATCACCGAAAATCACATCCGAGCCCTCTAACTAAATAGTCAACTTCCGATTGACTTTTCCAAGCCAAACCTTCCTTAAAGAGACTAAGTGCCTCATTTCTACCAAAACCAATCTGAAACCACTATAACAAACCAAATACTGATAATGAAACATGAAGAAGCATAAAATGGGGGAAACGAAGCGGTAACTCATGAGACGACGGGTCGGGTCATCACATCCTCCCCAACTTAAACCAATGCTCATCCTCGAGCGTACCCAGAGTTGTCCTGGAAGCCAACCAACAGCTGAATAACCTTACCAAACATACACCCGGGGGTGATTCCACGTTACCCTATCTTATATAGGTCCGTTAACACATCATAACTGAAATTACCTAATCCAGTCTAGCCCTTAAATCATAGAACTTTCTTTTCGCTTCTAAAACCATCAATACGATCAAAACCTCACACCTATACTTTGAATAGTCCTGAACCAGCTGTAATAACCCATACCTATAACCTCAGGCGAAATTATATGATATACCACATAACCCAAGCACTCAAATCGATAATTTCTATTCACAGTAGTTACCCACAACAGCCAAATACCGATAGAAAACCTCTTATTTAGCTAAAGTCTCGTTCCGACACTTTCATATACTGCCAACGATAAATGAAACACGCAATCAACCGTAACCATTTCTCAGCTCAACCATTCATAAAGCCACTTCCCTTTTTACTAATACCACAACAGATTTTCGAGCCGAACCTCAATATTATCCTTCTAACAAGCTGAAATCAAATTTGTTCGTATTCATTAGTGACCCCAACGATCAACTCGAATCCAACCCACCACTCTGGTGATATGACACCTCAATATAGGCCTAAGCCACAACTTGCATAATACACATACCAATAAGAAACGGTCTGAACATACTCAATTCATGAAAAATGACTCAAACGAAAGGGTTGTACCTCAAGCTCATCAGTACCATCATAACACAAGGCTGAGACCCCGTCTCACATCATAGAAATAGAACACCTGAATCTGCCCCGAAAGGTCATATCTCCACGTGGCCTCGCCACAATGCGCGATCCTATCCAAACACTGTTACACATGAAACGCCTCAAGTCATTATGCTCAAAATCGACAGCCACGCGCAATTTGATGTCTGGTACCCCAAAAATTCATTACACATACGGTGAAATAGATAATATATGACACGCAACCGATAGGTCATAACCAATACTCCATTTACCGAGAAACACCCAATTACTCTTCCCGCTCGACTTTCACTATGAATCCCTAATAGAACCGCACCACATGTGCCCATAATCAACAAATCATAACGTCTCACAACATAGAATAGCAACTCAAGCTGAATACGTAGCCACGTCAGCCTGCCAACGAACTCATAACCAAGGAGCCTGAAGCTGCTCCTTCCACTACTATAGCTCCTGCCGAAGGCGTACGATACGTGCCCGGCACCAAATCAATATCGAAATGCACAACCTCACCCGACGCCATGCCCGACCACAAGAAACGCATCCGAAAAATTCCCTCAATACCGGAACTGAATCAATGGTAGAAACCTTTTCACTGACATCCGCCACGAAGGCCCAATTAAGAAAAGCAATCTTTCCCAGCCGTTCGCTGGTCTTTGGAATACAAACCACTCTGCTAGAACATAATCCGATGCACCTCGCCATGCAACCTGTGGAATTTTCCGACATAACCCATAGCACAATAGTCTAGAATAACCCAACACTGAGACAACCAGTCTACACCCCAATATCATAT